>JAYRBW010084616.1:0-22691 GCA_036023295.1 Invenusta paracnida
CTATTTCACAAAATAACAAATTTCCCTGACTTTTCCCTGACTTTTTAGACATTCTTAAAATTCCCTGACTTTTCCCTTACTTTTCAGAAATGCTCAAATTCCCTGACTTTTCCCTGACCCGTACGGACCATATTATTACTATTATGATTTCAGTGCGAATCATCAATAGATATAATAGATGATTACCAAATCTATAAAGTTAAAACATTACTTTATTAAATGAACGATTGAAAAGGCACTAAAATACTAATAAATAAATGGGGTAATTAAATATTTATATAGCACTAAAATAAATTAAACATAAATCAAAGACAAATCCAATACATTAAACCATTAAAATGCACTGTAAAAATAAATATCAATAGTGTTAGTAGAGAAATTAATTATTACACTAGTAATACTGAATAATACTTAACTTTAAAAAATAAATTACTTCAATGAAAGAAATTTTGAGGCAGATTGGAATGTTCTAAGGATTGTATAATATGGAAAGAACACAAAGCTACGATAAACAACACTGCTATAACTATCGCTTAAAGGGATTTGAAGCTTCTATGGAAGGAATTAAAATCAAGAGTAATAAAAAAATCGAAATTATATTTCCAAAGGATTCTTGCTCACACACTCAAAATCAATCAGTCTAATAAGATGAACATGCCGTTGTATAAATAATAACCATAAACAGAAGGGAAAGTTCGGATAGTGTTGAGTTCTAAATTCTAAATATTTCACGGGTACGACAAATTCATATAATAATAATATAAATTCAGGTTTAATTAAATGAACTATGAGGAAAGAAAATTAGTAGAAATATATACATTATCAAAAAGTTAAAAACAAATTCTAAATTAATTAATTTTATGAGCAATTAACGTAAAAAATAAACAATATACATATACATAAATTAGTAATAAAAGCTAACGATCAATGCGTTAAAACAAAATTTATATCTTTTAAAAGAGGAAAGTATTTGACATCTAATTATAATATATTGTGGATATCTAAAATGATATAATATTAAAAGATACACAATATTATATTTATTAAAGCTATAAAACATATATTTATCCTACAGAAAGTGAGATAAATTAGAGTGAGCAGTAATATTTGATTTTCGGTGATTACGAACAAATAACATTAAAACTATTTTTTCTAGTATATAATACACTATAATAGCCTTATTGGTATAATCCTGTGTCTAAATAATAGGAAATTATATGAATAGCACACTTTCAAAAATAACAAAATATCATAATAGGTAGTCTGGTCAATCTCTCTCATTAACATTTACACAATACTATAAATATAATGTAAGTTGGAAAGGATAAGGTCAGGTTAGGTAAGAAAGGTTAACATAGACAATTCATCTAAATTACTACTGTGTAAAGGTAAAAAGAGAAATTTACGCGACAACTTGCATAAGGTGTTAATACTATCTAAGAAGTTGGCCTATCATAATATTATTAATAATAAATTAATACTATAGCCACCATTATTGTTTCGAAAAGAGACAGCTACAGTAAGTAGACATCAATACATTGAAATATAATATTACTGGTACAAAATATTTACAAACAAATAAAAGATTTGAGAAGAGTCGTTATTTATCCACATTGATAAAAATGTACGTAAGTAGCACAATAGCAAATTAGTTAGTATGGGTCGCACAGTGACCCAGCTTCGAGTCTAGTTTCCAGTTTCCAAGACAAATATTATATTTGATTACAAAATTAATAATTATACATGAATACACAACATAAAGTGGTATCTGAGACTTGAAAAGTACCTATGCACTAAAGTATGAAGCTAGAAAGTAGGCAGAACAGCTCTACTGAAGTGCAGCTATAGAACTACTACCGAACTGAACTATACCTAAAGTATAGGCTCGAGATAGGCTCACGTATTCATTTAATAATTCCCATGAATGTTTACCTAAATACGGCTAGACAATCAATCAATACAAGAAGAGCCGAGGAGTGTGGTGCGGAGGAATTAAAGAATGAACTACAACCAACAGAATAATATCTCATTAAATGGATGTCTTCCTCCGGAAGCGCACAAACAACCGCAGCACACAACAACTAATTGACTCTGAACAGCTAGCCTTCTTAAGTGTAAATACCAGAATCAGTATGATATACATAGATATCATGCTATCAATTCAAAGCCAGTGTAGTGTATCAATAGCGGTAAAGGTAAAAGAGCATATTAAATACATTAGACAATAATTGTGCTAAAGTTGTTTACAGATTTATAGCAATACACCTATACACTGATGAAAGATAAGTTATCAAAATGGGGACAGAAAGGCAAGAAAATCATTTATAAGGCTTTGTGCCTTCTAATATTATAGATTGGTAAGTAAAATATATGATGCTCCATGGAAACATGTGTGCTTTGGCTTGGAATTTTGTTTGACGTATCTACAATCAACAATTAATACTGAAAACATATCTTAAAAAATAAGAAACGAAACGCTATCAGTTCCTTAAACAGTAAGCACTTAAAATTCGTGTAAAATTAAAATCATAAATTATGAAATGGGAAGCATTAATCGTATTATAAGTAGGTGGAATTTCAGCAAATATAATTTATTGTATAACTAAATTATATTATCAGAATCTTTGCAAATTTCAAGTTGAATTTTTTGAATATATTTTTCGTGTAACTGCGCTGTAGAATTTTTCACTGACTTTTAAAAGTTTTAAAGGTATTTTTTATGGTGTGTGTTATTATCTAAACTGGTTTTCTTTGGGGTTTATTCAAAATCTAAACATTTTATGTTATATAAATTTAAGTATATTTATTTTACGGCTATGATTCTATTAAAAATTATAGTATTGAGTTTATAAGGCCTCGTCATGACATTAAATACAACATTACAAAATCACAAACATATTGTACAGCTTTTTAAATGAATAATAAAACAGAAATGTCCCTATTTGACAGTAATACGGAAGGATAACTTACAGCATAATATTATAATATAAAAAAAAACTGTTTATTATACTTCACATTCAAGCCAATATAAATTAAAAATAACTCTCAAGATCTAAAAAGCCTAAGACGAGCTTAGGTGACAAGACTAAAAAAGACAGTCAACAAAGATACAGTGACTTACCCATCTTAGTACAAATGAGGATCATAAGTTCGGCAACAGTCTTGCTATCGTCCACCTGCAGTGTCTTCTTAGTGTCGTCCATGGTGCGGATGTATAGCCAGCGGAACCGGAGACGGTATTCGACGGTGTCCTGTAGTGGGTTGTAGGGAGTAAAAATAATTGCTCAACCACATAAGATTGTGTAATATAATATAATTATATAATATATACATTAAGCTGTACTTTAAACACAATAGAAAAATTCAAGGTCTACTAAAAATCATAATAAGTATAGTAAACGATAATAATAATTTGGCATATTATGATTATTTATAAAACTATTTCTAAACATTTATTAAAAATACCACAACAATTTCATTGGATAGAATAGTAATTAAGTAAGCTTTATATTAACAAATATAAAATACATAACATAATATTATATATGACTACACAAAAAATAGAATAAAATTCACTTAAGATTAACAACTATATTAATTATATGCTATATAATAAATTATATCAATAATACAATGACATTTAAAAGGTCTATACTATAAGCTATAAACTCCGCATATACAGTCTTTGGATTCATCTTATAATATTCATCTTTGTACAAAGCTCGGATGAATAAATAGTCATCTTATACAACTGCGAACAAAGGTGATTGGATTATATTTACATTTAACAAAGACACCATTACATATTACGTTCACAATATACTATTAGTTTTATTTAAACGTGGGAAAATAAGACAAACTTAACCATTTTCATGTGTACAACGTTTAAAATTCATGCAATACACAGGATAACTTAGTTCAGTTTGTTTATTTTAAAGGGTGTTATATTATTATGTTATTTTAAAAATGTATATGTATTGATTTAAAATTACAGATTAATTGCATTTATACTTATTTATACATTAAATTGATGTAGATCCTTATAATTTATTATATACCCCTTCGACGACTTAATGATACTTAATTACAAATAAACTCATTAACAAGCATAAATAGCTATTTATCTGTAAACAATTTAAAAAAAATGCGTATTAACTAAAATCGGCAAACTGAACTGATTCACCTTGTTCATAATATAATATATAGTATATTCATTCCACAATATTATTTCTATATAATATTTGAAATTCTTTAAAATATTTATAATAACACTTATAAAATAACACAAATTTCCGAAGTTTTAACGCTAAGCAAATAAAGAATTTGTTTTTAAACTAAAATAGATAGCTCATCAATAATTATACAATCGAGTGTCAAGCATTTCTACGTATTTCAAAAAACTATTTAGAAAACAAAACTGACCAGACAAGAAGCTGATTTTAATTATTATAATATGATTTTTAATTATTTTAGATGTATACATCTAAAATAATTAAAAAATGTTATTTTGTATTTAAATACTTATTCCATTTAATATCTCGAAGGTTTAATAAATCTTTAAAATCTCTTCAAAGTATAAGAAGGAGAAACGTTAACGAAATATCGATATTTAACTTGATTGATTTTAATGAAATGTTAAGGGTTATAAATTTACACGGATTTGTGTATAACCTATATTATGCAATATGTTTAAATTATACTGGATTGTACTAAAGAAAACTGGTCATACCTTGGATAAGATTGAAACAATCACTTTATTAAGTGTGCCAAAGTTTTACTTCTTTAACATACATATAATGTGTATATAATATAATGTAAAAATGAGGCCCGAACACAATATAAACACAAATTATGCACATAATTTATCGATCAGTGCGTCCTAGTTAACCCTAGTAATAGAATAATAGAGTATTGATTTTACTTATGTGACATACACACTTGTCAAAATTATATTACGTCAAATTTTAAACATACATAGTTCATTGAATTAAATCCATTTCCTTCCGAATCAGTAGATGAATTTAAATATATAACCACTTAAAAGTTGGAAGATTATTTATCTCGTGGGCATATTTAGTAAGTTATATATTATTATAACTATATATAAAAAAGTTAGATATAAAATGTTATAATTTATAAATCTATTTAATCCATTTTTTTCCATCTGGTCTCTCGGTAAAATATTGCATGATATGAATTGCATGAATTCCTTATTACTTTAGAAAAGAAATTACTACATAATATTATGATGATATTCACTTAAAAGTAGATAAATTCATACATTAATTCAGCAGAAGAATAATCCACTCGGGTAGGATATTATCACAATACAATTAAACTATACAAAAATCTTTGAATAAAGGTGATTAACGAGATTAACACCATCACACTTCGAATATATTTCTAACTGTAACTGATCAGCACACAACATCTTTTAGTACTTTTTAGAAACAATTATTTTATAAAGAGGGTTATGACTGTAACTGTACTAAACTTAGAAGAGGTACCAAGCTACTATACGTTTACAATAATATATTATGTTACATTATAAAACATCAAAATTATGTTTGCATAAAATAGTATTCGGCGTATAAATAGTATATCTAAGGCTACAGAATCTCAGTAAACAGCTCGGTTTTCTTATAACACGGAACCGTATAAGGACAGGTTTATGGGCATTAACAAAAGCCATATATAATAAATAGAGACTTTAATATACTTTAATATAATGTAGGTTGCAGGGTTAAAATGCACTCATGACAAGCTAGTATAATATACAGATAGTGTTAACACAAATAAGAAAACAAGGGGTTGCAGTACCTTAGCTGTGATCAATTTAACGCTTACTACCACTATAGAGTCCTACAGTGGTGGTAATACTGTAGTAAACAATATTAATAAAAATAGCGCCTACCATTACACAACAAACGAAACTTTCTTAAATACCACAAACAAATAGCGCAGGTAGTGTATCTAAGTCTAAAGTGTACTTTATTGCTATAAATAAAAAGAAAGGGGGGGGGGTGGGGTGGGGTGGTGGGGGTGTTTAAATGGAACTGCATTGGTATATGCAGTCAAGTGTATAGCTGTAATACTTCAAAGAATTTGGAGAGGACAATATCGAAGACGGTTGCTTCAATAGTGTATAAAATTTAATGTTATAGGTACCTGCACAGTTAGTATGTTGTGTTTATGCAGTAGCAACGTGTTATCCAAATATTTCTGTTTATTAAATTGTAAAGTCAATTTTTATCCCTCTCTACTACTTTTAACATTTCTTGTTAAAATTTAAAGACTATAGAGTATTGTAAGTATAGTGCATATCATACTAATACTAATATATTATGTGAATGAATGGAGAGAAGAAGTTAGGATACACTGTAAAATAGGAAAAACATTTCACCAGCGAGTGTTATTTGTATATTATTAATTATAAATTCTCGGCATCTTGGAATTACGACCGGAAATAATTTAGTGTAAAGGATATCAGAAAATTTAAAGCCATTTCTTGAATTAAAAATTATTAACAAGTTATATCTTAAGAGAAAACATATAAAAATGAAGAACTAACATATTTTCTCATCTCAAAAGTCATTTATTCTTCAAAATATGTATTGTACATTATTTTAAAAAGCGAATCCCTCCATTATCCTCTTTCCTATATTAAAACAATGGTAAATTCTACTATCTAGTGAGGTAGTTTTTGGATTTTAATCTTTCTTCAGAAATAAGGCTGCGCTGTAATAGGTTCAAAATAGAAAAATGGTGCATGTTTGTTTATGAGTAAGTGACATACGTATACATACAACATTGCCGACTGCCCTACATCCTGATGAGATAAGAAAGAAAGATGTAGGGTGTCTCTCTATATCTAGCCATTAAGGGAGTTTCCGTTATATGTATGTACATACATGTGTGGTGTACATTGTATATTTATATTCGTATGGATGTAAGTGGTCAACATTTCACTAAAGACGCTACCCAAACATACAAGACAACAATATTAATTAGTCCTCTGGGAAAATGTAAATCATTTAGTCATGACAACTTTTATATGCGGACAACTGAGGGCGTATATCTTCAAAAAGTACATAAGATCTAAATAATCATCAAAATTCAAACAATATCATGATATAATGTAACTTTAAAAATAATATACTATTTGTTAAAAATAGGAAGTTTATTATTAAAAATGACGAAAAACAAAAATGTAGAAAATTTTATATCCACCTCAAATCGTATCGTATAAACTAAAAAATAAAATTAAACCATCGATTACATTTATTCAACAAAGCTTCAACTTATACAGAATAATAAATTTCATTGGTTAATCTGTCCCATTTTTATATTTTTATGCGCTATACAATAGAGCAATTAAATTGAAAACTGAAAGATCTGTCAATGTGTTAAAAACGATATTTATTGCAGGAAAACTTTTAATTATAACGTGTTCAAATAGTAGGAAAATAAGTGTTTAGTAGAGCGCACTATATTGCCTGCCAAGATTCTGCTAACATCAAAAAGGCAACGCTAATAATACTGCAATATAATATTATAATAAAATAATATAATTTATTGTCAACCACAAATTGTAGGTCGAATATATCGATTTTACTAGATGGGCTATAACAGAAATTGAATCGTGAAGCTGCCATTGTATGCGCAGTATAATTGCATCAAAATTAGATGGAAACTATTAATAAACGAAAATATGATCGCGTGTGCCTATAACTCGATATGAGATCCTATAACTTGATGCCAAGAGCATAGTATTGATCAGGGAGTCTGGCAGATCTGATCTAATCGAAAATTCATCTATAATATCTTGCTCTTGTAGCATACCCATATACATATATATTATATAGTAGTATTATGTGGATAGTCGATTATAAGCTATATAAGCTAGTAATGAAAAAATAGTATATTATACATATATATATATACATATGGAGATAGTCTTCACGTCATAAAGTATGGATATATACAAGTGCGGAATTTACACCAGACTGGTACTTTAAGCGTGCCAAACCTTTCTGTCGAGTGTATGTCACGTTATATATGAATGCACGCACATAGCATAGCAGCTATACACAAATGAATCCTTCTGGCTAAAAAAACAACTAACTAAAAAGGGAGATATTTATCTTGTGGGTAAAATCCTACATACTATTATAATTCAACGAACAAAAATAGAGCTGTAGGAAGGGAGGAAGGAAGATGGCCACAGATCGAAACTACGAAAAAAACTGATGTCTGTTGCGCTACACGGATAATTTTAGACAACCAGCTATCTCTAGCAAAAAGAGCCTATTGAGGGTGGAGTTTAGTGGAAATAATTTATGCATATACACCTATATGCCATCAGTCTACATTTTATAGGTATTAATTTAATATCCATAGACATACATATGTCATACATGTTAAAGTATTTTGGGATCAATGAGAAGGATACAAATATAGGCGTTGGGTATTTATCAATATCTGATGGTTGAGATTATGGTGTACATATATATTCCAGCAAAAAGCAATATAATTATATTAGTGTCGTGTGTGGTGTGTGGTGGCGTTATTAATGTATTATCTACTATACGAAAGTATCGGTATTAGTTCAATAAAAATACGGAACTAATTATGTATTAAATAGAGTTTATAAGTATAGGGGAAAAGCAATTTTTCGGTTGTTGTTGAAAATATAATATTGTATAATTTATTTACTAACTGGTATTGTTAAAATGTTTCAAGCTGCACGAATACAGCTCTATATTAATATAATATCTACATCAAATAATATCACTAAATGTAACATATGCAATCAGCCTGCTACGGGTAATTTATTTGCAATATAGGTGTACTTTAAAATTCGCATTTTTACAAACCATAAGGCTAGTACATACAAAAAAACATGTAACAGATGGAAATCTCTTGATGATTGTGACTTGTGATATGACATTCATTTTCGAAATAAAATTGCACGTTTTACAAAGTTCAATAATAGTAAAAATATAGAAAATTAAGAATATTGCATTATTAAAAACTAATATATTGGCAAAAAGTTTAAGAGAGTATGTTAAAAGTTAAAACATGGTATAAAATATTTAAAACATCTAAATAAACCATCATTAAAAGTACAGCGTAAACAATACATAATAACATGGAGTTTCCCAAACAATTTTAATATTTACACACTGTACCTAGTATATTAGCTATATAATATAAACAAAATACTAAGTGAAGTTTTATCGTGTAATTTCAAATGTTACTGTAAATAACTTTATCTAGAAGGAAAAGAAAATTCTATTCACAAAAAACAAACCTAGTTCTTAGCATAAATATACATAATATCTTAACCAGAATTAAGCAGAAATGGGGTACTTTAAAAAGAAATCTCCATTTCCTTAACGGACACAGAAATCGGCAATCAGTAAGCCAAGCCATTAAAAACGTCAAAACATTTTTGTGATGTTCGAAGGAAATGGTGTTTGTGAAATCTACTCAAACGTTGAGACGAAATAGCTAAATATTTGTCCAAAGTTGATGATAACAAAAAAGCGCAGGAGATAGTGCAATGAGAATCTGGCATACTATGCCCCCGGAGAGAATAACAGAGAAGAGACTGGTGAATATGGTGAAAAGATAAAATGCAGGTTGTCTGTCTAACTTGCCCTATATGAGCTATTCAGCGAGAGACAAAAACGACGAGTAAAATCGATATTCCATCATTCAGAGTTAGTATATATTATATGTATATTATCAGAGTCTACTTACGTTTATAATTATATGAGTAAATTCATTTGAGGAACTGCTTTTGTCTCATCGTGAGACATAGAGAAAATAGAATACTATACCGAACTTAGTTTTATCTCCTGTATATATGCATTTGCTTTAAAATAACGTAGGTCTTGATAATATGATTTATTATGCTGATTCATTGTGATTTTACATAAGTTAAAGTTCATAACACTGAACTTTTGCAGGAGGAAGAAAGTCATCATTATCTTAGTAAGACAATTACTCATCTTTTATTCTAGCAAGCATAAAAATCGTAAATAACGCTTATAAGAGTAAGAGAAAATAATGTTATAAGTTTTAAATTGTCTGATGAATTAATAAAACATTTAATTTCTAAAAATGAATGACATAAGTATGGAATAGGTTAACTAAAAGTCCAAATATTATACATCCATTTTACGATATCAGTGAACTATGACAATATTTTTGGATAAAAAAGTATTGAGACACAGGCTATTCATATATTGAAAAGTAATACTTTTGCAAACTTAGTAGTGAAGCAGTGTCTAACATAAGGCTAAAATTTATGTATTACTTAGGTTATTGCATTGTTATAATAGCAATAAGGTAAAATATGAGCAAAGTTAGCAAATTATGCATTTAAAGCAAACAGCATCGTAAGCCTTTAAACCTATGTGAGATATATTATTACATGCTGAATTTTATGGATAACATGGAGTGGATAGTTATGACAAATTTTCTATTCTAAACTAAAAGTAGATTAAATAGAACATATCTGCATTAGTGAGATTTCTTTTACACTGCTTATAATCAATAATAAGTGATAAAATACTTCAATAGCAGTGAATAAAAATAAATCATAATATAAAAGTAATACACCGTGTCATATAATATATATATATTATATATTACCTAGGCTCTAGGGCATATTAATCTATATTAAGAAATCCGCGGTTAAAGATCAAATAATATTTAATCAAGTGTAAACTAATATTCAACTAACTAGCAATTAAATTTGTCAGAGCATAAAAGTTAACTGGTGTCCAGTAAAAGCCAATGTTACAACTAAGATACAGAAAGACTATATGACAAAGTATACAAATAATAACTATGATGTGGTACTCTCACTGAATGATAATAAATGATAGTTATGACGCTGTTAGTTAATAGAGAAATTAAGAGAACATGATCTAAACAAAGGATTAATAAGAAACACTACAGTTGATGTATCCATTGATTGATGGTATGCATGTAATAGATATAATATATTAACGTAGTAAATATACTGGATAAAATAATGCAAGAATGGTTAATATTCATGATAAAACTAATGTACAGTCACAAGTATTGAAATGATATGACAATAGTGGCACATAAAAATAATTGGTAAGGAATTTGATTAATTTACTAAACTAATTTTACGGCGTCAGATACAACTACATAAACAATAATATAATGGAACCTTACACATATAAGGACTGCTTATTATCAATCGGTGATTACCATTTTAACACGTACTACTCATAATGCCTTACGTTATACTAGTACAGTAGAAAGTAAACTATTGCACTTAAATAAACATAGCCACAGTCGGCACAATAGACCTGTATAATAATGTTTACTACATAAAATCACAATAACTTTAAAACCCCCAGAGGGATAACAGTTAACCAAGAAAATCAGTACTTCACGGAAAGAGCCTAACAGCTAGATCGAAGAATAAATTAAATGATTATTAAGATTCATATGCAAGTATGACCATCTTACTCCATTGTGAAGAATATAGTGCTCTAGAGATCTACCGTTGTCCAACCAGAGACCCTTTTTAGAGTCCTCGTGAGGCAGGAAGAGACCATAGTCTTTTGCTGATATAGAAATAAGAGACTTCAAATTAGATGTTATAAAAACAAAACAAGATTTTAAAGAAAAGGTAGAGCCAATAAACATAAAAAATCGTATGCAATACAAGTAGTTATGTCTAATTCGTTAAAATTAAGAGATAACAAAAATGGAGAGTTCTATAGAGATAGATTTATCTAATAGGCTAATCCATAGTATATTAGTAATTAAAACGTTATATTAATGATGAAAACAAAATTTAAAATTTGTTTCATTTACAAAAAAATAAATAATGATCTTAGTATTATAATACTATCTATTGATAAAACGATATGAAAGAGTTTTTAATAATAATTCAATCTTTTAATGTCATGGAAGTTAATATAAATTAATACAAAATTTTAACAATAAATAATTATAATATATTATAATAAATGCAGATAGGTTATATATTAAACACCATCATTGAGATATTCAAAAAGCATGTATTCCTGCATTTATATAGTAATTTTTGAAGCATCAGACTAGTTCATTTATAGTCTATACTAAATGATATAGATACATTTGATCATAAAAATAATAATATAGTTTAATAATTAATAAATCGTATAATTGCCTTCAAATTATATTTGTCATATTTGTAGATTGTTGAGCTAACATAACTTAACAAAATGATGTTATTTCCATATGTATAAATTTGAAACGAATAAATATAAAAAGTTCACATGCTACTAAAAGTTGAAAGAAAACAGTAATAAATAATGCGTTGTAGATTTCCAAATTTACTCACCATTGACAGAACAAACTTTGATACAGTGAAATTAATGTTTGTTTTGATTTTTTATTAGTATTTAGACCGACTAATCTATAAATTTATTTATAAATTAAACTAATTTATATCATTAAAAACGCTAATAATTGCTAAAGGCGTGTATGTTCTGTAGTAAATGTTAACAAAAAACGAACCCATATAAACTGATATTCACACAAGATAGTAGTGCTGATTATAAAAATACTACAATTGCAGAATTTCGATTGATTGAAAGATAATCAAACGACCATTATACGAAGCTCCATTTATACTCAACTAAGTAAAAGAGGGTAATAGTGTAGTTATATTTTTAGGAAATTGTATAGAATACCACATAACACGCTATGGCATGAACAGTTACGAAAGACTGAATGCAGGAGAATACCACGCACAACTCACAATTATTAGGAGTCTCAGCTTCGCGTATTTGGGAGCGTATCCGTTCACAGACTTGATATATGGGGACCTGGGGGTCAAGGTAGACCGTCTTGGTCATGTTGGCATGGACTACATGAACCCGGAGTGCCAGTTGACTTCCGACCATGGTGCTGTTCCTATTGAAAGTGAAATTTAGAGATCATGAAACTAGCCTATAATTAATTTCTGTCAACTAAAAATAAGTAAGGAAGAAAGGGGAATGAGTATATGACAGATATTGGTGACGGGGATTTAGATTGATAAAATGTGTAGACGTGCATTGCTTAAAAACGAATTAGTTATTCGTAAAATGCAATCGTACTTTATAAGAAAGTGATGTTTAAAGTAAAAATCGTACTTTAAAATTAAGGTTTGATTAACAAATAAAAAAACATATCTACATAATATTCAATTAAGTAATTATTGCCATTTAAAAACTTCTCTAACAAAAAATAATAATTTAAGCACAAATATATGCAAACGTTTAAATACGATTAAATTAATATCAGATCAAATTTTACATGTGCATATCATATATAAATTTCAAATTAATAGATAGCAAATGTGTGTATATCGCAAATAAAAACGACTTAATGTGTACAAAACTATGAAATCAATTTTAATACACTGAAAAGTTAAAAACGAGTATTACGAGACAAATTGTCTTATTTAGTGTATATGAGAACATCTTAGTTACGTCATAAAATTATTAAACAATTAAAACCATTTAATTGTTTAAAACTTAAGATTTGAAATGAGAAATATACAAGGCCTATAAAAAAACAATAATTGTATCACACTAAAATTAAAATAAACAATTTAATTATAAAACAAATAAAAAATAATACAATATAGTTTAATATATATATGGCGAATTCGATGCACTTAGTATTTCAAATTCTGAATTTGGTCTAATATTCATTTACATTTCATGGGGAAATCGTATATTTAATATTTGATAAATAACAGTATTACCTACTACTAATATATGATTATTAATAATTTTAAATTACGTTACCATATTGTATTTATAAAATGTTACCACATATGTATGTATACAAATAAAGTAAAAGCTGATTCCAAATTCCCTTTATCTTGTTCTGCAATAATAAGTAAGTCAAAGGTTAATCCGAAAATGTCAAATAAGAATAATGTACGAATAGAAAAAACCCATATATGTAAAGTACACTCACGGTATATTGTTTTCTTTGTAGATATATAAATGAAGAAATTAACTATTCGAATACATTTTAAGTATACATATGTACATTGAGCATAAGCACGTATGTTGTACATCTATATTATAAGATAATATGTAATAGAAGTTTTAATAATATTAAATAGAACAGTTAATATAAGTGAAACCAATACCATCCTCAATTAACGTTACTAGATAAAACCAAACAAAGGTTTAGGTGAAATAACGAGCAAATTTCGTAAACTTCGAATCAACATAATGGTAGTACTGCAACTGTTAGTTAAATGTGTCCATTATAAAAACATGTATCAGTTGTTTAACGATTTATTATTTTATTCCTTTATAATATGTTGAATGTTAGATATATACCGTCAGTTATGTTCACAAAACAGCAATACGAGTAATTATTATATTTAATAGAAAACGTTTCGTATGCCTTCGTCAATACCAAACAATGCTACTTATACAAGTTGGACAACAGCAAATAATAAAATGAGTGCGTAACATGAGCATAGCAGCTGGATCGATACAGTAACAATCAGAGATGTACAAAGGCAAGCAATAATAAACGAGTTAGCATAGTAGCGGACAAATATAGGTAAGCATAATGATAACTATAACTTGATCTGTAATTAGTGCACAATCATGTATGTGCATACTCTCTTATTAATTATCCGCTGTTGCGTTGCCAAACATCGTTTAGTGTTGACGAAGGCATATGAAACGTCTGTTATAAACTATAGCAATTTCTAATTACAGCGTAAACGCATTTATCGTTTTATATTCAATAATCGTAAATAAAGTTATAACCATAGAAATTAATCAATATATACATAGAATGGCGATCTAAAATATTTTCTTTGAAAATACTGTACATTTTGAATTTGGGGTCAACATATATTATTTCAAAAAATTAAGTATATGCAAACTCATTTATATATTAATAGATAAAAATTATATTTAAAAATATGCTAATATCTATTTTTTACTAGTCATTTATATCGTAGTAATTAATAATTAAATAAGGATCTATATTTTTGACCACAAACTTACTTCTTCAAATTGTAACACCATTGTTTGAAACAGCGAATCTATGTTTATGAAGCATATGCTAACCTCTTTACATATTATTATAGAAAAAATGTATTTAAAAGTATCTGAGTATATTTCTTTTTATCAATATTTTTATAGCGGTAATTAAACAACTGGAAATGATCTATATTTTTACCAAAAATTATTTCTTCAAACTGTTACGTCATTTTTTTAAGATAGCCAAACTTATATAAAGTAAAACAAATATCTATGGTTATAACTAAATAATTAAAAATTATTTTAATTTTTGAATATTCATAATGGAATTGCAGAATATTTTAAACTTTTTGTGTTACAATAGTTTAAATTTAAATATTTAAATAAATATAAACATTTAGTTTGTTATGCGCTATCCAAAAGATTATTTCAAATGATTTCCAGTATATTTTAAAATGTAAAAATAAATTAATTATATGATCAGAAACTTTTATGGCTCAACTATTTTAAATTAGTACATAACTTTATATGGTACATAGGTATTACTATAGTGTTAATTTAACCCCTCCAAGAATAACAAAGAAATGCACATACTATGTGCGTACTAGCATCACAAACAAACAAACGAAACTTATATTCTAATTTATTTGATTTCACTATATAATGAAGCCAAAAAGTTGATATACGTATTAGAAAAAGGTGTTAGTGCAAAATGCTCAATCAAAACAAAATCATATGTAAAAAGATAAGTAAATATATATATATATAATTTTATAACAATGTACACTTGAATAAAAACCGGTTCAGATTGTTCTATTATCTAATGTTTAATAACGTTTAAGAAATACTATTATAAATGAAAAGGTAAATAAGACATTATATACTGTAGTCAATATCAAGATATACATGGTAAATATGGATAAATAAACATATTGATTAAAATAGATTATGTATCTAAAGTAGCCCTTTAAATGATCAAATCCCAAAAACCGAAATTAGAATATCACGAAAAATAATAAAAGAAATTTCCGGATTGACAAAAAAAACTTCCAAACTGCTGACTTGAATTAGAAACTACGGCTTAGATCAAACAAAATAATAAGTTATGAAAAGTAGGGATAAGTCACAAGATTAATAAACAACAACGAATGCCAAAAATCATGACTGGTACTGCACTATTGATTATATTATACTGAATAAGTAGGGAAGAATGTGAGTCACTAACTTTTAGTCGTACTACACATGTAGGTGCCGTGCATGTGTGTACATGTCTACCTAATTAGTAATTAATAAAGAGTAATTTAAACGACTGAGTTACCATAAGAGCAAAAACTAAATATCTATTTAATTGCGTCAAGTCAAATAAAATGTTCACTAGAAATTAATATGATTTATAAAGAAATGTGTAAAAAAGGGAAATAATATATTATAGACAAAATAACATAACATAACAAAACAATATTAATATAGTTTCTGAATAAAAAAACGATACATACACAAAGAAAACATGCAATTGATTGAAATTAACGTTGAAAAAGAAAAGACAAATCATTAATTTATAACATCCATATACAGTGCATAATTAACACAATATATAGAAGTATGATGTCAGTGAAGAGACTAAAACAACGACTCTACAAACAACTAATCCATTATCTTACCCAGTAGGGAAAAGCCATGGCATCGGCATGACTAGGTGGATGAGCAAAATTTCCTGTTAGTAATAAGTGAAAAACAGAAGTATAGATTAACACTGTTATTTGCCAAATCAATCAGATCAGATTATAAATAATTAGAGTGTAGTAGAATTAAATAAAATCCAAGACAAAGACGTAGACAATGTTGAATAAAGGTGTTGAAACTGGAAAATAGAACACACAATAAGCCAACCGCCTTTTCACTGAAAATAACAGACGAATTCGAAATGTTGGTATGCATAAAAAGAAGGGCAGTGCGCGTTTGCGTTAGTCCAACTCGTCCTCTATGTGTATATGTATGTGTGTATGTGCACAATGTAGCCTATAACCTATAGCACTGTAGTTTAGAATCATTTAGTTGGCTGGCTGTAAAGTGGAGGATAGACGGGGCCCCACAGTCTGAAACACCCCAAAACTGAAACTGCGCGCCGTATTAGGCAAGCAACTAAAACGACCAATTGAAAGAAAAAGAGAGGACGCCAAGGAAAATATATATGACTGGGATCTTTACTTGGGATATAGAGGAATCCGTCAGTCTCCCTTGTCTCAACTACCATTTGGTAATATGGCAGAATATTGATCTATGGCGACATAGACATACAAACACACACTTTGCAGTTAAAAAGCTCCTCGGGGAGTGAAACGAACACACTTAAGTAGGCAATTGGGAAGGGGGGTAAACGCGGGAGCGTTTTCTGTTCCTATTGCAACTAGCAAAGAAATAATAACACAAAAGACTAGTGACGGTAATAGGGAGGGGTGGGAGTAGACGTCGGTCGGTTTAGTAATAGAGATCTGGAGTTTCCTTCCACTATTATTGAAAATGGCTCTGTAGCTTAGCTAGTTGCGGTATTGACTGTCGCTTAACTGTTGGTAATAACGAAACACCCCATATTCAACTGGAAGGTTGGAATTGGTTGGCTAGCTAAGCAAAAGTTTGAGAGAAACGAAGTATTTTACGATCTATAGTACATATATATCTTGGCACACACTGAAAAAAGACGTTCCAGTAATTCAGTTATATTTATTGGGTTGCAGTGGAAATACATAAGAATATGCCCAGGAACAGTTTTTTCATTCTCCACAAAAGTTCGAGTAAGCAACAATTTAGTTCTGGTTTATTACGCATCCAATTTTTCGATCATGATAAAAGATCCAATTATTTTGAGAATATATTTGCATACTTTTATTAAATAAAGAATATATATACAATTGAGTGTCCTGATTGAGTGTATATAAAACAAACAAACAAATAAAGATAAATAAATAATGTATTAGAATTTGTAAGCGTATTATATAATGAACTAAAAATCTATATTCCTTTTATTTAATGCATACTATTAATTAAAGATTTTTAAAATAAAATATCATTTAAGAATGTATTATGTCTGACAGTGCACTATATATTATGTATACCAAAAGATGGTTTTAAAAGAAATTGAAAAATATTGACAAAGTAATTTGAAGAAATATATAATAGATATTCATGGACTTACTAAAATGTTGTAGTGCAATTTAACAGAAACACCTTTGAAACTATACAATATATTTTATATCAACACATGTTCATTTAGTTTGATGAAAAGTAATGTCAAACAAAATTATATAATAAAGAATAAATGTTGAATAAAATATAAATTCTGATGAAATGGTACATCTAGATTAATTTGTATACCTCCCAACACACCTAAAATAGATGACATTTTTTAACAGTTTAGGCTTGTAAATGAGATGGTTATATCAAGAGAAAGTATTGTAGTATACATTTACTAAAAAGGACATTTCATAAAATTATAATATTTTTTCTAGATTAAGAATTTAGTTTACTGTATTAATATAATAAAGACATGATGGTATATATGTACTTGCCAAATCTGAAATTCTAGCAATCTCACGATGCATACCACCAACTTTAGAAATCTTAATTAGGTAAAATAAAGTGTACACTATATTGAATAAATATGGTATTTATATATATTTCAGTAAGTACACGATAGTAATCTTTGTGCATATATGTGGATTAGTTTATTCCTGCAATTAGGTTCACAAAATTAAAAAATACACAAATGATACCTATAAATGAAATCTTTATTCATTACAAGTTATTAGAAAACGAGTTTCATTATACAATATATTGGTTAAGTGAGCTATTCAATTTCAAGTACACACAGCTCTTGAATTAGTATCAAACTAAAGTTTTTCCATTATTGCAAAAGTCAGTCACTATATAAACTGTGTTATCAGTTAATGCTCATATAATTTATAACTATTGATCGACTATCACTAAATCAACTAGACAGTTCTAACATGAAGAACATTTGTAACTTGAGTAATTTACAGCATGCAGTTATTTATAAGGAATCATTTCTAGATAAATATAATTTAATCATATAAAACTCTTTGATTACAAATAAATTTCTAGTTAATCCACCATGTTCAATAATATTTTCAACAAATAGATAATTTATAGACATTAGAAATGACTTATATAGTCAATTACATGCAGTTTTGTAATATTTTATAAAACTACCAAGTTATTTAATATAAAAGCACATATTATACAGAAATTACTGAGTCACAATAGTAAAAAGTGTTTCTAAGCATATAAATTGAAATGAGACTTAGCAGATTAAAGACATGATGCCAAAAAGAAAGTGGTATAAAATATAATAGTTCAGTAAATATAGCAGTTGTAAAAAAATTAGTCACAAATTAATGTTAAGATTATTATTTTAAATAAAAATAACTAATAAAACGTCACCTGTTTTACCTATATATTAATATAGTTAAAATAGGTGAAGTTTTATTTAAAATAGCTATTATACATATATATGTTAAAAATTATATGAAATATAAATCACAATTAAGTAATAGACCACTAGTCCTGAATGTACATCTATACATATTTATTAATTACTCATACCTGTTCCAACCAGATATAGACTAAATTCCTATAAACAATATACTCAATTTATTTATATAACAATCACTAAGGAGACTATATATATATATTAGAAGAACATGATTGAAATGTGGATTATTTATCTCAATTGCTTGTCTTTTGAGCTCTTCTCTCTACTGACATCCTAGAAGAAACATTGAGTTTTCAGGAATTTTAACATTTTCTTAACATCGAAGAAGGAAATGGCTCCTTTTTAAATTACTACCTGAAATTACTATAGTTTCTCACAGTCCAATATAAAAAAATGACATATTTGGTGCATTTTATTTATTATTAAAAAACTGATATTCATTATCATTTTATATTAATGCTGAGATTGAGATGAAAATAATAAAGAAATTAGTTTAGGAATATTAACTACATAATAGTACTTTACTGTTTATTAAAAACATGATGTTATACATTATAAATTGTAGAAATAGAATAAATCTGAAATTAT
This sequence comes from Invenusta paracnida, assembly GCA_036023295.1. Lineage (NCBI taxonomy): Eukaryota > Metazoa > Platyhelminthes > Proseriata > Coelogynoporidae > Invenusta > Invenusta paracnida. The sequence continues at coordinate 20,143 of JAYRBW010084616.1, forward strand.
TATATGAAATTGTTATACAGGGTGTTTCACTTGATCCTGCTGCTAAAGTTTTATTCTATGATGATTTTTTTATGATTAAATTATTTACATAATAAATTACATAAATTAATTAAAAATCTGTTTCTCTGATGAACATAATAGCTAAAAATATATATGTATAAATTACCTAAATTTTATTTTAACTTCCTCTTTCAACCTGTGCAAAGAGTTTGAGATGATTCATTCATTTTTAAAGTTAGGATTAAGTTTCACAGAGTTGAAAGAAAAACCAGGCCTAAATAATGCCTAAAATATCTCAACTCAATATCCAACCTATTTCAATGAAATTTTCAAGACATAAACTAAACCCAATTATAAAATAACATCTTTTAACACTTTGCCCAATTTCCACTTCCTTCAAAAGTTATAGCCATTTCCACATTTTAGGGGAGCACTGGAATTAGAAAAAGGAACTAGCTAGGGTTTTAATTTGTCAGGACAATGAATACCTCAGAAATGTGAGATCAAAGCCAATGCCTTGATCAAAGGGAGCAACTTTTTTAAAATTTAAAAACATCAATTTCCTCAACTTGGAAATATTGATAATTGTAACCCTATCTTTGGAACCTCTGTCATATCCAGAAACCTCAATAAATTTTACTCATCTTTGGATACTTATAAATAGCAGTAGGATCAAGTGAAACACCTTGCATATATTAATTTAAATAGTATTTTTATATTTTAAAAGTTAATATTGATTTTATTTTATTTGTAACTAAAATATATATATATAATTGTATAATAATATCTATAATGAATAATAGTATAAATATTTATATATATCAAGACTTAATAATTATAATCAGCACTTGACATTAACACATGCCCAACTGCCCAGAGCATATATGGCATTCACTCAGGCCACTATATATTTGACACTGATGGCCCTCCCAGGCATGTAATGATTTTGGACTAAGGTACTTGGGCAATTGATGGAAGACAATATAGAAATAACTAACTAGTGTAAAAACTCTGTGAAAAAATAATCACATATACCAGATCAATAAAAATATCTGTCTCTTCTGACAATACTGAGTTGTCAATGAAATGAAATTATTAATGCAAGAACAAATAGTAAAGAAATTCCCATCCATCAGATATTTTTACCTTTTACCATTAGTAACTTCCCTCCAAAATTATTGATTGTTTCTCTTGCAGCCAATGGGAAGCTTAGTGCCAAATTTCTAAAAAGAGCTGACTCAGAGTAGAATTTACAATATAATGTTTGAATTTATCCAAATTATAAATAAATGAAGTAGGCAAGCTAACATCATCAAAATAATAATTAGACAGGCTAACTGGCACCAGTAATATTTATCCTTTCTTTATGGCTGCATAGTGTGATTTTTGTTCTATAAAAAGCAGCTATACATTTAAGAAAAGACAATTCTCAATTTATGCTATTGCCATTTATATTATGAACAGACACAGTATACACACATACAATAATCACTTCACTCCATTGTTAGTTTTCATTCTGTTCTTGCTTACAAGACTGGTATATTCTAGTACATGAAAATTCAATCAAAGTTAGGCAACCAGAAATTGGAGACTGGTTGCCCAATATGCCCAGAATATGGCAAACCCTGAGAAAAGTTAATGTTGCAGTATACTAATGGCAATGGCATTGGCAATGCCATGTGGTATGTCTATATTATAAAAAATTTTTTAGAAATATTTTTTCTAGTACCATTACTATTAGCCAAAAAGCAATAATAGAGATTTTCAGCTCTTACTGTCATTGATTTAATATACATTGTACTGTGCAAGTTTTTTTACCAATGCATTTGGCTTTGCTTACATCAAGATTCATACAGATCCCTTTTATAAATATAATTTATATTAAAGCATTAAAAATTATTTTAAAATGCAGTGAAATTATTGACTAGATATTATTTATTAAACACTATTTTCTAATTTATTAATGCCAAAAAAATGATTTATAAGATGTATTGTATTGTAGTTAACTTAACTATTTTTACCAGGAAAGCAGTTAAAAACTTAAATACTGCAGTGAAAAAATGACAGCACAATCTTAAACTTAAAGTGGTGAAATCTCCTTTTTTAATGTGAGTCATCAAAGTCCTGGAACAAAATGTACATGAAAAAAATATAGTACTGTAAATTTTATATAAATTGCTGATAGTGATAGGGAAAAAGTAGTATTACTTTTACTATTAACTATTTTGATTAAATTAATTTTAAGAACCAAGATATATATTCATACAATTATAACATATGTAAGTCTGTATAATAAATAATTTATTGCCTGTGTATTTTTAAAACTATTTTACTTAAACTAAACAATTTAATTGCTGTGAATCCTTAAGTTCAAATCATTGTTTTGCAAAAGCTTTTGGATAGCTGAATAGTACTTACTATACTTATAGTCTATGTGTTAGTAGGCGATCCCGTATTTTAGCGTCCCAAATTAATTTTTTTTTCCAAATTTAATAAAAAACATATAAAAACAAAAAAATATAAAATTATTAATAAAAGTATAGAAATAA
>JAYRBW010084627.1:0-22690 GCA_036023295.1 Invenusta paracnida
AACAAACAAACAAACAAACAAACAAACAAACAAACAAACAAACAAACAAACAAACAAACAAACAAACAAACAAAAAACCAAAAATTAATGAATTAAATTGTAAATTTTCAGCATACCAAAGGTATATTTCATATATTTGACATGTACGTAGGTATAATATGGCTTTAGTATTAAATAAATGAAATTAAAAATTACTAAATTGAGTGAAATATACAGATAATATAAAATAGGCGGATAAAAGTGCATTAAATTATGTTTTCTAATCAGGTCCAATATCATCGATTTAAGGGTTTATTTATGCGCTAAGTCTGTTTATGTGGAGGCACACAATTAAAGGGTGTCCGAAAAGTTGCGTGCAATGAAAATGTTTTATTTTAAATATTAATTTACAAACTATTATACTATACAAGCTAAGTAAAGCACTGTTTTGCTCATAAATGGTCACACATAATATTCTGCTCATTTAACATTGATCACTGCACAGCAACTTTTCGGACACCCTGTACATACGATAGTAATTTAATAGAAATACTTTTCATATTAATCAACATAGTCAATTGCATTTTGTTAAACACTTTGTTCGACATAAGTTGTTCTAAAACATTTGAAACTTCGTTTCCAATTTTATACATTTGAAACCGTTTTCTTAGCCAAGCTAGTTATTAAAGTTGTAATTATAAATATAGCTAAAGCTTTAATAAACATTTTTCTTAATCTCAACGATTTAGTTAATGTACTTTCCGTATCTAATATACTCGTAAAGGTAAACATTTTCTTTCAATGTACGTATAGACAATATTCCCACATATAATGTTTTATGCATATATTCACATTCTGCTTCTCTAAGTCAACGAGGCAATTTTCTCACAGCATTATATCTAGCAGGCAATAAATATTTTCTTACGATCAATGTCCAACTTATATCCCGCTATTTTCACCGTTTCATTATATCGAATCGTGCAAATATTCTGTCATCTCCTCTATAGCTCTGCTGTCGTTTGTTATTTCCACAATTGTTATTAGAGAGAGAGAGAGAGAGACTCAATCGAATAGACATCCATGCATATACCACATATTATGTTAAATAGTCATGTGTAATACGAGATATATCGCAATTATCATATGTGTACATGTATATAATAATTATAATAAAACATAATTAATAGAGATAAAAAACATCAAAAGGCTTAAATTGTCAGTTAATTAAGGCAAGCATTATTACATATTTCGTAAAATGCAATGGTTCATTTAACAGCAAATTATTTTCTCGAAGGAACAGTAAACTATAGAATACTCTAATAATAAAGATAATAATTAGATTTCCTTTGGAGAATTCACGAAGCTCTTTATGTAAATGAAGTTAAAGATTGTAAATAAAATTGTTTAATTTTAATATATTTGTAAATATTTCATTACAAAAGTCTCTGCAGAAGTGTTTAAGTATTAAGTAAATTGCAATTAAACACAGTTTACAAGTAAGTGAACCACTATGAAATATTTGCACAATTTAAAATTAAACGAAATTTGGAAAAATACTAATTTAAATATTACATGTGTATGAAAATTAGCTTCAATAATTGCAAATAACTTTTAGTATAATTTACATAGCCACACGGCATTTATTAATTTTGTCATTTATTTGAAATGTTAAGAATATGGATTCAGATAAAACTGTTTGGATGTTATCAAAGTATATTTTTTGAAATAAAGTTATTTGCGTTTAGATTTTTATCTTCTATATTGTTGCTGTATTCTTGTTATTTTCACGTTATACTAAAGTATTATATATTAAAAAGATTATTATTTCCGAGCCTTTGAATAATGGTAATCATGATTCTAATAAAATATGCATAAGATCATGAGAAATAATAGTTTAAACTATTTGTTTACAAAATATAAAATCATTTCCACATCTCCAAAATTAATTTTGCATTGATAAAAGTCATAATGCGATTTAATCTTCAAATATTTTAATATTGATCAAGTGATAACAAAGATTGGATGGTTACAATTTCAAAATAAAATATTTTCGTAATATGTGTTATATTTCCTACATAGAAAATACATACTCATTATTTGTTGATTATTCCATAATCCCCTGTTGAGCTATTGAATTAAATTGAATTATAGCTTATTATTTGACGTAATCAACGCTTCGCTGAGGACATCAATTGCACATTAATTATAGTTAATGTGGAATGTGTTATGGCTCTTGCTCTTGTATATACATTAAATTAAAAGTATTTTCTTTAATTTCCTTTAACACTTTGTATATACCCATGAGCAAGAATTTATGAACCAAATATCAATTTACTATATATTTATTAAAGGTTCATTCCATTTGCACAAAATATCTATCATGAGGTTTGTTATTGTTGTGTGCACATTGTTATAGTTCTTTCTTTGTTCTATAATATTCAAGTAGGTAAACATAAAAATTATTTTTTATTATAAGCAAAACAGAATAAATAAATGCTTACATATTAAATCTCATTAAAAACCTAACACATTTTGTTAAATAGAAATATATAAATTATTTATTTACGAACTTTGAACCTTTCACATTGAATTTTTTTATTTAACTATATTATATTATCACATGAAAATATAAAATCATTCATTGGTTTACATTCATTATAATATCTAATTGATTATTTTTATATTCAAATAATTTACTTTAAGTTCAAGTGCACATTGTTAGCATTATTTTTTTAAGTATTAAAAAAACTCAATTTAAATTTTTGAACGACAAATAGAAATATTTAAATGTCAGTCATGTACTTACCTGGACTGTCCAATCCGATTAGAAGCGGCCACTCGCTCAGCCATTTCATGCGAGTTGTGCACTGGACGAGCCACGATGACCCGAACATGCGTGCCCGCCTGACGCAGCACCGTTGCCACTTGTTCACTGGTCATTCCACGAACTCCCATCTCGTCGATGAACATGATGTGATCCCCCACTTGGAGTCGACCATTCTGAAACCAGGAGATAAGACACGCGTGACAATCACCCACAATTCCACCATTTCCCACTATCGCTGCCGCCATCTCTGCGGCATACTGTTGTTGTTGACGACGCATATGTTGTCGCCGTCGTCGCCTATGCCGCCTGCGGTGGGAAGCACACACACGCACGAGACACTCCTCTGTTTGGGGTAGATCTTCCGGCGGGGGCTGGTAGTGAGCGGGCAGATCAAACCTCGGCATGATTTTAGAATTTTATTTTTGTCCACCCAGAAATCCAATTTGTACTTTTTTAATGAATGGTCACACTTGTTCTTGTGTTCTGTAGTTGTTGTATCTGTACAATGGAATGCAGGGATAGCTATTGTATGTTATTGGCAACCAGAAGCACGACGACCACTCTTTGTGAAGAATTGATTGTTGTTGTGTATCGTTTGGTATCGTCCTCCTTGACGCACACTGACAATCCCAACACAATACGGCTTTGTCACCTGGTACAAAAGATGCGAGGAAGAAGGAAGGCGTAGTGGTTCCGCTTTAAAGCGATATTGTTAATCTCTCCCACAATGATTTACACTCTCGTTTCTACTTCTTCTTTTTAATATATTTTCAGTCCCCATTGTTGTTGTTATCTATCGTTTCGCGTAACATTATTCTATTTCGCGCACCCGTCTTCTCCAATTCCAATTCTATTCTAACTACCTATCTATCTATCTCTCTCAGTTTATCTGTCTTTCTATCTTGTGGAATCAATTATGAGGCAATCGTAACGTTTCATTAATCGATATTCCAAACCACAAAGCAAACTCAAACTCAAGTCAACTGCTGCAGGACAACACAATATCTACAGGCATTGGAAAATCAATCTCCCCTCTCCTTTCCATAATCTTTCTCCCGTTACGTTCTTTGCTGCTTTCCTCTTCTTTCTGTGTAATCGCGGTAGTAAGTCCCCTTGGTACACTACTTTGGACTCCTCGTGTTACACCGGGTGAAAACCCTTCCTGTCTGCCTGACTCTTTCTTAACGTTGGTAATTAAAGTTGTTAAGGTCGAAATCAGGAAAATCAATTAATAAATATTCTCCCAAAATGGTGTTGGTTTTTTCATCTCATTTTATAATATTTCTGTGTTTGCTCTTGAGATTAACTGATGCTGAGTACGATACAGTCGAGTGAAGGGAGATTCTGAGAATAAAACGGAGAAAGTAGGAGGGTTTCCCAGTTGAGTTTGTAAACATACATATATACTTATCTTAGTAACTGTAACCCATCTGCAAATCCGTAGAGCCTTCTTGAGAGCGAGTGACGTTTACTTACACCACTCAGATTCGAATGCAGAACGCAGAAAAACAGTATTTTATCTCCTGTTAAAGTTGTACATAGCAAAAAGAGAATTAGTTGCTCCTTTCAGACGCAATAAGTGTAGTTTGGGACAGAGGCGCACAGAAGTGTACGTCTGCTGTCTGTCGGTACATAAATATTATTCGATTAGCTCTATGGCGTATGTATGTATCGATTCTCGGCTGCCAAAACTGACCCGTTTCTAAACTAACTCAAAAGGAACACAACTCTAATTCACTTGAGAACGAAGTAGAAGAAAAATGAGCCTTCTGACAAGACGGAATCCTTCTTCGATTATCAGTAAGTATAAGTCATTTGAAGGAAAGTCATAGTTTCACTGTATCCACACTCCTTCTCCCATAATTTTACTTTTCGCCTCTTTTCTATTTATTTTCTTCCTTCCAACTCCATTTTTTCTCCTTCTCTTTCTCTCACTTCCACTCTCTCACTATCTCTCTCTCTATCTTTAGATTTAACTGTAGTTTCCTAGTTTGTTCTTCTTCTCTTCTCGCGCACTAACAATCTACTTAAAAAAAAAAAAACACAGAATATTACAGAAGAAGCGAAAGTATCTCTCAAACCGATCGATTTTTTAAAAACTTGAAAACAACACAGTAAGTTCTCTTGAGAGTTAAAAAGAGAACCTTTTAGAGTAACATAGGGTATTCTTACCAAGATAAGGAATGTGGACTCGAACATCAATTCATCAATCTAGCCTTACATACGAATCCGAAATATATGGTGGGTAAACTGTTTTTATTAATACAATAATGTAATACGAGTTCGGGTTGCTTACCTATCCATATATTTAAACATTATGAATGGGGAAAAGAATGTAGGGTAAAAGAATAACGGGATGTGATGGAAATTTCCCTTTGATTGATAAAACAATTATAAATCAGACATTGAATATGATTTATTATTGTTATATCCACAATATTTAGAAAAATGTAGAATATAAGATCCTTTGTGGCCATGGGCAGGATAAAATATTACAAAAGAATATGCAAAGAATAGGCCTATCACGTGTGAGTAATGAGATTTATTGAATCGGTGAAGAAGTTTAGTGATGACATTTTCAGCGAGGTAATAGTGAAATCATTTTTATGAAAAAAATCTTTTAGAAATATAGTATATTATGATAGTAAAAATTAATATTTGACAATGTGAGTATTTTAGCAATGTTATTTATGCTTTAGCAGAAATGGATATTATATATTATATCTACATAGGATTGTAAACTGACGGTTATAGAACACCAAACTCTATATAGCTCTTGTTTGAAACCCCATGCAATTGAATTATAGTCTTCCCTATATCACTAGTTCTATAATTGAATATTTAGTATAATAGAATAGGATAGTTTTCTCTATAGTTATACGTTTAGAAATATTCAAAAGTTTTTTCTTGAAAATAACGCGTATAATCTTACTCTAAGATTTGAGCTAAAATTTCCGCCTATATCAAAATGTTTTTCAGGAAAATCATATGATATGTGAGTTGAACAAAAAATATATAAATGTAACTAAATACATTAAATATATAAATGCATTAATTTGAACAATTGTATGGCAAAATATACTCGTATAACAAATTATACATGAAATAAATTCATTTATGCCTAATAAAAAGTATTTACAAAGTATCATTTAATACCTATATATGATTCAATTCAACACAAAATAACATAGTAAAATACTATTTATTTAACGAAAAAATGTACTTTAGTTAAAATATTGTAATTAATCTTGTAAAAAATCACTTAAACCGGAAAATACAATTAAGATTTTTTGTAATTTAATACCTAGCTGTGTAGTTAGATACCTTCACGTAGTACACAAATAGATATTAAGTTAGCCTGAATTGTAAGTGACTAAATATATAACCATATTTCCTTCTACCTGTACATATTACGGATGTACCTAATTTGCACTTACAAGATCCCAAAATCCAATTATTTAAAAATAAAGATCATTCATGAAATGATTTGATATTCTATTAAATTACATTTGTAACAATAAATGAATAAAATATAAATGACTAATATACATTTTTATAGATATTATATATGTAGGTGTGTCTGTAGATCTTAATTTATGTGAAGATTTTATGACAAAATCTATTTGGTAAGAATCATTTAAAAACCTTATTCGTTTATTTGAGATTTTTCAATTCCTACTTATAAATTATCAATTCAGGGTTATAGAGGTTATTTATTTTTTTAGTATTTAAATTATTTCTGTTTTATAGATAGATATATATGCACTTATGTAGATGTATGTATTTATATTTTAAATTGTTTATATAGATCAAAAATATTTTAATAAACATATGTACATAAAACCCATGAAAGTAATTTAATCAATAATGATTAATAATAATGACCATTTAATAGTTATCGTCTTTATGCGATAAAGATATAAAAGCAAAAACCACGTTTATATAAATGAATAATTACAAAGCGTATAAAATATAAAATGTTGTTCTTCATTGAGTAATTCATTGTTTTTAACAGATTTGTATCGTTTTATCGTATAAACAAGCAATTTCTATTGTTATTATCAATATTTAAAAATCAGTTACATTTTATTACTTGAATACTTATTAAATAAGGTTTAGTTTATAAATACATTTTATTTATATACTATACGTTATCTACTGCCAAAGTATCATTTAATTATATAATTTAAATTGATTTAATAGTTATTTGGTAAAATATAATAAGAATTATACTATAATTGAAACATCTATTATTCTGTTAAAAATCGATGAAAATTATATTCATGATGCATCACATAGATGCATTCTTCTTTGCGTATGCGCTCGAAGAACTCTAGCTTTGAAATTGACAAGAAATGTTAAATTATTTACATTAACATCCGAGAGAACAGTTCACATATTATTATACATACTATGGATAGACTTTTTAGCTTATATCACCGGATATCAAGTATTTTTTGCTAAATTTTTAAATAAAAATTCATAAAATTGATTTGGTATATTGCATTTCTAAATGATTAAAACAACCAATTCATTTTAATCTGAATAAAATGAGATATTGATTTAATAGTTAAGCCATTATTAAGAATAATTTCGACAAGAAACAAGATGGTTTATTATTAATTTTACGTAGCAATGTTTAAACACACGTTTATTCATAAAACACATGTTGATAAATACATATTATGCATGTTTTGTGAGTATATTTATTAATAATTTTTGTACTTAATAATTGATCTTGGTTTATAAATGAAGAAATATATGCAAATCTTGTGTTTGTGACACCAAATTAGCTATGTAATAAAATGATAAGGGTGTAAGGTAGCACTAAGGAGTTGAATAAATTGAAAGAGCCTGATTCACTATAAAAATCTATATTATTAACAACTGTATCACAGTTTGACCAAGTTCCCTATTAGATGGTACTGTTAATTAATAATTGCATTGATTATAGAAATACTTCAAACATAACATCTCCCTGATGATAAGTATTTAAATAAACCGTAGGAATGATAACCCAATTTGATAGATTTAACCTGTCACTAAGCCACGCACTATGATGTAATCATTATCACTCATTTGGATGTCAACCATTTGGATTGAAGGCCAGTATACTATTAACCCGACTAACTCTCATAAAATTGCAGCAAACAGAAAAGAAATTAATTTAAACTTACGTGCACATCTTCAAAATAATGTTATGAAATTCTATAGTTACGAATCTACTATCAAGTCTGTAAGTAGTCTGTTTGATTCACACGAAATAATTAATATTTTAATAAATTAATTAAACTATAATATTTTAAACAAATTTTTTAAATGTATTGTTTGTTTTAAAATCAAATATTACTAAAATGTGCCTGATAAAAATGCACTCACTATATCTGTTAAAATTTAGGAAATCAATAATAGTATGTATAATTATCATTTTTAGAGATTTTTAGCTATTATATATTATCGCTTTTGTAGAAGCAAGTGTCAACATTTACAATTTTAATCGATTGTATATTTTAAATACTCTAATCAATCATTCTTTATTATACGTAGTATTAAATCCTAGTTATATCATAGATATATACCTATATATTATATAGTATTTAAATGAGTACTGTAGTTAAAGAGTAGATATGTATATGATATGAATTGAAATGAAATGGAATTATATGAAATTGAATAGCTATTAAACACATACAAACACTATAACACATTTGTATATGGAAACATTGTAATACATTAAACGTTTATTATTATAATTACTATTGATAATTTTTATTTATTCTATTGCAATATACATAGTATATGTCCTACCTATATTATAAAATTGTTACTTTTGAAATACAATTAAAATGGTTAAAAATTGGATTTGATTAATTTTGTTTTATATAATACCCAATAAAATATTAATATATAATATCCAATTAAGATGAATTGTACAAAAAGTAAAATATGATCGAATGAGAATTGCAGTTAAATATTTTTGTTCAGAAATAAATTGTTAGCTGTCTTTTTAAATATTGATATTTTTTCTAAGAATATTGTTTATTAGCTAGATTAAAACCTTTGAGTATTGATAGTTATAATGTATTAATTATTATATTGAGAAAAATCTATCCTTTCTCATTTTATTAAATATTTTAGTAATTTATTATAAAAAATTGTTTTTTTCATTTATGTAAACTTTAAGTAAATGAGCTTTTTGTAATCTAAAATTTAATAAACAAAACATATACAAATTTAAGTCAACAAATAATATAATAGTGGCTCTAAATCACACAACCTTATATGATACATAATACTCAGAAAATATGAACTTAAACCTTATTATTAAATTTCACGCTGGTATATTTTTATTGAAAATCTTTTCTGTCTACATTTTAGTTCCCAGGCAGACTAGTCATTCGTTTAAGGGAAAATATATGATTTGGAAAAAATTAAATCCGTTGGTAAAGATCGGGAAAAGTTTTGCTATGGTTATTTCTGTTTTTTGTGACTTCCGTCCCCTGATTTGGATAAAGTTGATCACATTGATTCATTGATCAGTGCGCTTCCTCTCCGGCCTAATTTTGATTAGTTACGCTTAAAATAATATGTGATTCGAATACGGTAATATTCTGATCGTCATTCAAGTCACTAAATAATGGTTTGTTGTATATATATGAAAGTTAGGTACCGTGTACATAATATACTGATATAAATGTGAATAATTATAAAACACAAGACAAAATACCGCTATTTTCTAGATGACAAATTATTTGTTTTTTACAAAACCTTACGCAATTCCAATAGAAGCATGCTTATATCTGACTAACAATTAATTGTACGTTTAAGTTTATATATTAAATATAACAATATGTTTTATAAAAATAATTAAAAAGTCTTCATGCCATCTTTTGCTCAACAACACAAATGTAGTTTAAAATCGTTATCTTGTACTTGTCAATAGGATATTTGTCTAGTATGCAAGGAAATTAAAAATGTATAATATACTTTTTTTCCTGAAGTTCTATACCGCTCAGATATAATTATTTTTATTGTTTTATCTTCCTAAATGTAGAATTTAAGATATTTGAATTATAGTAAGCTAAGTGAAGAGGCTTACAACAGTATTTAGCAAAACTGATCCGTTGTAATATATTCAAATTCAAAAATTGTAAAACAGTTTAGGAAGTTTATAATTTGTTGCAAACTAGTAAGAGATAAAAACTGTAGTAAAATTAAATTGTACAATAATAATTTTACAACAATGACAATAGATCCCTTAATATTTAGAGAAATATATACTGTTTAGTGTACATTAAATGTGAGGATTGTCAATGCAAAGTATATTTTTCAAAGTTAAAATAAAACTTTAGCTCAGTTATAAAAAACAGTTTCTGAATTTTAAGCTAATGGAATATATTCTATAAATACTGTGTTCTAACCTGTTATTTTGTGTGTTAAAATTTGAATGGAATTTCGTACTTTTATGCGCAGAATCAAAATATTTACAAGTAATTAAAAAATAATACTTCACTATACATTTGTTAAAATACTTGCTTAAAATTTAAATAAATATGAAATTAAAGATTTACACACAGTCTATACTTCGCTATTAAAAAAAAATACTCGTGTCATCTACCTTAAAAGTATTACAAGATACATCGATATACCGAGTTATAATAAGAGTCATTTGTTTAATATAAAAAATATGTATAATAATAATCAGATAAAATTTAATTTTTTATTTTATTGTTTGCCATAATTTCTTAGTAACTGTAAAGCCTTTGAAATATTATTATAATTAAGCTATGTCATTAAAATAATTATAATTATTAATCAAAATTAAATATGTTAAACTTAAATACTTAATTATCGGGAGTAACTATCGTGGCTTATCGAGTTATTATGTATGTTAAAAACAAATAGTCCTTTAAAATTAATTAAAAATATCAAATTAATTTACATTATTTACAAAATGATTTACATTATTTACCAATAAATTTACAAAAATAAATTACATTAAAAATTTACAATAAATAATAATTGGTATTCATAGTATGTCGCACGTTAAGAATGTTATTTACATTAATAAGCGAACTTTTTAAAATCTTAAAAAAATTATAACTTTTAAACTATACTACTCAAATAATAGTATAATGAAATAAACTGTTCAAATCAGTTATAAAATAATTTACAATAAATATTTAATCAAATTACACAATGCATGTTTATTATTTACAAAATTTTCAAGTATTTTATATCAGTTGATTTTAGTTTTCGAATATAATATTTAAAATATTTAAAATATTCAAAAGTTATATTATTTTCGGTTATGCATTCATGTGTAGCTTACAATTGTCGCAGCCACTACATAAGATATTTAAAACTTAAAACCTTTAGAAGGATACATTTCGATTTTATTTTTCATTACATAATATATTATATTTTTCTCAATATACATTTTGGTATAACAAAAAGTAAACACAATAATTATAATAGACATAATAAATTATTTTGAGGAACTTTTGAAATCATATATTAAAACATGTTTGATATACATACACCTAACCAATATTTAATAGAACTCAATATTTTACAACACGTATGTAATTTTTTTGATAACATACAAATTCCATATTTTAAACTTTACATATATAGATATTATATAAAGGCTCCGGATTATAATAAACCGATAAATCCAATTTGTCCGAAAAATATTATTGATTGAGATATAAAATATGATTTGTTTATTCTATCTTATATTTTTATTAGATGCCTGATCCAAGTGCTTTATGAAATACTATATCTTTTCTCGTTTGACATTTTAACTCTAAAGCCCGCTAACTGTAATTAGAAACATTCTGACGGATAATAAAGTTAATTATGAAACTTAGTCTAGTTATTACAGAAAAAAACTTGTGGAGAGATATAAGTGTACAAACAATCGAGCTGATTGACTCGTCAGTATCTACTGTGAAGAGTGTGATTTTTTTTACTACTGATGCAAAGAATGACCTCTTCTAATTTGATACAGTTAGAGAAAGAGCTTACAACCAACACATACCCCCCTCCCTTCCAGCAATTTCAAAGCAGCAGCTGCACAGTATCCACCAGCAAAGTGTTGCTATTATAGCTGGTGCTATCCCAACTCGACTATCCTAGAATGGAATGAGTCCATCAAGAAACAAGTGATGTTGTCAATCAATCAGAGGTAGAGAAAAACGGTTTGTTCTGGATGTTTTCAAATGCACATATATAATGTAAAGGGTAATTTCCACGAGTAGACATATTTATGCGTGCAGTGAAAAATACATTGACAGAGGTACTGTAGAGAGAAGCGGTTTATTCCGGATGTTTTAAATTCACATATATATGTCAAAGGGCAATTTCTACAAGATAGATTTATTTATGCATTCAGAGAAAATTACATTATTGTATTTTTATATATAATTGAATTTAACAATATATATAAACTAATGTGATATTTAAAAAATATTTTTCTATATATTTTTACCCTTGTTTTAAAGTATTGTTTTAAATCGACGTGTTATTTTATATACTGCATAAAATAAGATGTGTATAATATGTAAATATTTAATACTGATTTGATTAAAATGATGATCTCATATTTATTAATTTATTTTATTTTTGCAGACTTTACCAATATTTTCTCTATTATTATAATACTTATTTTACTCGGTTATTAAATTTATACTTAATTGTGATTAATATGTAATTAATATGTGATTAATGTGATAATAATATGTGATTAACACTTTAATTGATCGAAATGTATTCTATTTATAAATAAACAAACTCGATGTTTACTCAATATTTAATACCTTATTGTTATTCTGTCTTATTATTAAAAAAGGAATATTTGTTTCATAGTACGTTGTTACGTATAATAAATATTGTTATTTATTTTTAATATAAGAATATGCAACCACTTAATATACATTTTCTGAAGTGGTGGTTCCTCAAACGTGCTCTCACATTTTTTGAAATTTATTGCGCTTTCAAAGTTGATGAAGAAAATAAATTAATATGAATAATGCGCTTTTATAAAGACACTTTAGCATACATTAGTAAACAAAATGTGTATTTGTAATGTGTTGCATTATATGCTCTTTTCATATAAATGTAAACTATTAATGTTAGACTCGTATTGTTAAATAGCTTTTTGTAAATATAAAAGGTAGTGGTTATTCATAGGGAGTAGCTTTTAACATGGGCAAGAGAACGTTATGTTCTCTTCTAAATTACGACTTACTTGAGGAATGGAAATGGACACTTGTGTCACAATTGCCCCCTAATGCCTCTTTAAATCTATTAACCATTTTTTAGTTTGACAATCTACATATACACACACACACATACGAACACACACTTATTCTTCAAATGATTCTTTCCCCCAGTTTACTGTATACTTGCAAGCGTGTGTTCGCGTTCGCATACTTCATATATTTAACTGCAAAACGTGTATTTAAATGTAATCACATTTTTTTATAATCCTCTATTGTTAACAATTTTTTATTTATATATTGAACATAAAATTGATTTTTAAAATTCAATATATAAATAGGTATTGTCGGGATCAAGTTAAAAATTGGTTTATTTTAAGGCTGTTTAGACATTTTATCTCCAGCATCTTCGTTTGACATAATATAGTAAAATGCACAACACGAGCACAAATTTTGTTAATTTTATTTGTTAATATGCTCCTATACCTGTATTATTCCTGTTATTTTGTTAAATTCTTTGTAAAAAGGTTTGATTCGGTACTGTCGTGTCTCTGGTTATTTTACCCAAACATGTTGGGTTGGTTTTAAATCCATAAGCTAAAGGGGATGAGCATTATTTATTATTTTAAAGTTGTTATATGTAACAACAATAATGAGATTAAATATGTTAATAAATATAAGACGTGCAAAATTAGCATGATTCATTATTTTATAAACCCAAAAAAAGAAATTTATAATAAAACTATTAATAACAAAATATATATTGCCAGGAAAATACATAGTTTCCTTATTTTCATTGTTTATTAATTAATATACTAATATTGAAGCGGTTAATATATTGAATATTTGGTTAATTGGTTAATTGTACAAAGAACTAAATTTGGTGAAAATAGTTTTATATTAAGAAAAATGTATAAAACAGAAAATATACTGATTATTGTCACGTAAAAAATAGACGTGACTGTCACATACATTCTGCTCTAACTTTGCTTCTAATTTTGCTTAAGTTCACTTGTATATATATAAATATATATGCAAAGTATATATACTACATATAGAGATTAATTATTAGCAATTAATTATGCCGGCTCAATTTGGTTATTCAGGTCTTCTCAAAATATAAATCGGCTCACATGATTCTTCTTCCACAAACGTATTGCATTTGAATAATTGAATTTAGAGTAATGAATTTTAGAGAGGACGTCCAATGTTTGCGCTACTCACAATAAGGGGGAAAGCAAAATAAACTTGTTTTGGTGTAATTATCGCGATTGATTACAGGAAGAATTGATGAGAAAAAACACGTATCCGTCGGTACCAAGAAGGGAATTTAACACAAGCGTTCAGGGCATTCTAGTGCATCCGAATGAGGCTGTTGGCGTTGTCCTTTCCTCCTTAACTAGTTTTTTTGTTTTGTGTACATTCTCCATAATCAATCAACACAATGGAGACTAAGTTATCTGATCAAGGAGAGAAAGGTCTACCAGTTCCGGACTCTTCCAAAATATATTGGACTGGAGTTTAGTGCAGAATCTGATGTTGGATGAATCTATCTCTCTCTATTGACTATTAAACGGCTCAAAAGAGTTACTATAAAATTGAAATTTGCACTAAAATAGGTTTTAGTATGATAGAAATTTCCTTATCCTTCATTTTTGTAAAAAAAATTGTGTGGATATTAATGTATTTAATTTTTTAATATGGAGACTTTTATTTAATTTTAATGATGTAATGAATGCATATGTAGGCACCAAACTTAAATAAGTAATAATTTCTAAGAGTGAGTCATTTCTAAAACAAGTTGCAGATATCTTTGAGAAACAATAATCGTTTCTGGAATTATTAGATAGAAAAAAACACGGATCTACATTATAATTGATATTATTGCCATATGAAAAATTATGTCAAATATATTTTTAAATACTTGTTACATACATTTTTGCTAATATATAAAAATGTAGTAAATTTAAATTGTGTCTTCAAATAGTGTTAAAATATAAATTCAATTATTATTTACAAATTAAGATATTGTCGTTTAATTTCTATATTTGAAATACATGTATATGTTTTGCTTAACATTTATTTCAATATTATAATAAAAATGTATGCTATTCAGATAACAAATATTACATAATATATTTTAATTGAAATATTTTTCCGTGTATAATAATTAAGCTAAACTGTTTGTAACAGATCAGTGATGTTATTAGCACTCCATTTTTTTAATATTTAAAAAAATAAATAATTTCATTTCAATAAAATATTTGAGATGTGAACGTACGTAAACCGTTATCTTAAAATGCTATTTGTTTACAATTTTTGAGCCTGTAATAATTGAATTGAACTATTATTTACTACTAAAAGCATAATTTTGAATTTTAAATGTATACAATGGAATATAAATATATCTACATCTATTTAAGTCGTTATATGTGTACTATTATAGATCAAGTGAAAGAAGTATATGAATAAATGTTTATTTATATTTAATTTAATTAGATTTATACAGAAAACCTATATTACCATATTTTTTCAAGGATAATTTACAAAATAAACAATTAATGAAAAGCAGAATGTAGCAGAAACTGTACTAATTTTTAGAAATTATTTCATCCGTTCCAGTAACCCTTTTACGAACTGTCTATTATATAATTTTGAACTAATTGAATTATTGAATTATTTATTTTCTCCTATCTCGGATCAATACATTTTTCCTTCGTATAAGTATTGTTAAACTAGAATACTATTTGGCTGTAATTTAATATATAAAAATAGACGAAAATCGCACCAATATACATATATCGACGCTCCTAATACTTTAAGGGTTATATTAGTAACGTATTAATAGTTGTCGGAGCAATATTTCTGTCTTCATTACTAAGCTCACTGATCGAATTAAAAAAAAGATATCTAAAACATCATAAAAATTAAAAATTGTATATATTTAGCAGATAGTATATCAGTATTTTGTATGTATTATATATACTATAATACTATACATAATATATACATTAGTATAGTATTTAATGATGCAAATAACAATTTATAATAACTGTTTCAATTGATAGTCCTATTTGACATTTTCTGTAAATTGTTTCAATATATAGGTTTTAATTTATTATTAAGTTAAGTTCTAATCAATATTATTTGAAAATTGTATTCAGCTTTTTCGTCTAAAAATATATCTATAATAAAAAAGACGTTTAACGGAGTTGTTTGATTTCAGCTTGCAGCTATAATAATATAAAGTTATTTAGTTATTTTTGTATGCAACTGAGAGTGACTTTCTCAAATAGGTTAACCTTTGATTTTCTTTTTAAAATCATTAATAATAAACTTTAACTAAAAAGGGAACCATACGTCAACAAGAAGTGAGTGATAACCAAATAAAAATATCAAAAGGGGAAAAGTAAATGCATTTCAAAATATACAAAAGCGCAAACGTAATCTTTTCAATAATTCCCCATTGGATTCTGCTTAAATTTGAAAATACTAGCACGTTTCTGTGTGAGTGAATTCAAGTTCTCTTTGTATATTTCGATAAGCTTATTCTATACTGACAGATATGACTTTACGATGCTTGTGGTGGTCTGTACATCTAACTGTTTGAGCACAATGATAATGAGGCTCATTGAATATTAAGAATTGGGAGAACTATTTATTCCGGGTGGGTCAAGGAGGTCTATGATTTAATTTATCAATAGGAACACACATATCGATGGGTGCCCCAATGGGTACATAATGCCCCATGAGTTGGAGCACTAAATTGCCATAGCTGTTGTTACAAGTTCATAGAACTAGGTTCTAGCGAACTTAGTGTCGGTGCATCAATTGAGGGATTTCAGAGGCCAGGTCACTTGGGAGATCTGTTTGACGTGCAGTTCATTGTTATAGAAGCAGAGACTAATAATGTTATATAGTATGATAGATGAATCAAGAGTGAAAACTGTTCATTTGGAAAGATTGAAGTAGAAAACTGTACTTTAAATCAGGTTGTATGTCCGGTTAAAAGTTTGTACGGACTATATATATGTAGAAGTTAAAAAATAACAACGCACGTATCGTGAGAGATATAGACGTTTTTACTCTCATGTGGCTTTCGGGGGATTTGTGAACTCCTGCTGCTGTAAAGCAGAAGAAGACCCTGACAGTATATATATACGCACTCTCTCTAGTAGTCGAGAATTGATTGATTAACGCTCGGAAGAAGCCGGATCAGTTATATTATTATGAAGAGTTGGTTTACGTAAAGTTGCCACTCTATATGTGAGCTGATATATGTACAATTAGGTTTTCCAATGTTTTTCTATTGGGGATGAAATCTCTTGAAACATTTTCCCTCGATTTGCAATTCCCGATTATTGCTTCGTGCGGTGTACTTCATCCGCACACCTGTCTGGTTAGAAATTCTCATTTACTTCAATAAATGAATGATTGAAAACATCTTTTAACGCGTCTAACGGCCAAACTGAGTACTTGAGTGGTTTGGGGCGTGTATTTTTGTTTATTTTTTATCGCTTTCTTTTAAGCCAAATTACAACGCAGTATTCGAAAGACGACAATGTCTTTTGAGTTGTGTTATATTAGGTGAAGTGACAAAGGGATGAAGTCGATGGACGAAAAACGCGACAATTTATGCTTTTTCGTCTTAATCTTACAAAATTATTTCTCTATTATTAAAGGATACAATAAAGAAGAAGTATTTCCATCCGGTGTAAAAATAATATTGAGCTAAATAAAATGAATTGTTTAGTAATCAACATAATTTTAAAACGCTGACGAAAGTATCGTCAAATAACATATTTATGTATATAATGTATCTGTAATATGTCACTTTCATGTATCGTACTCGTATATATATTAAATTATGTAGTTCGATGTATTTATTTTATATAAAAAATTATTAGAATCAGGTACAATTCATTTGAAATTATTACAAAACATTATTATTAATAAAAACAAACTTAAAATAAAAACTTATTATTTAATAATAATTAAGACGAATACATTAATTAATTAAATGAATAAATATGTATGTATATAACGTGATATGAAAACACATACATTTTTAATAAAAAAAAATAAAAAATTTAATATGCAATATTTTAATTTTAATAACTATATATATAACATTTTAGTATATTTGATTGACACTGTTAACAAAATCTTTTTTTACACCAAATCTTGGCAAAAATATTGTTATGTTCGACATTACGTATACATTTAATATGAACTAATTCATTTTCATGATAAATTTTAGAAACGAGAACTCGGGACACGTGACTTACCCTGTCAGCTACCCCTCCTGGTAGGATTGTTCGGACGACAACTCCAGTGCTTTTACTCCCAATGAGACCGAAACCGAGACCCGATCCATCGTTGAAAAGTTGTATGATCTCAACTTCAGTCCATTCCGTGTTCAACTGAAAGAGGAAAGTTTGAGGAAACATATGCTCAAATAGGTGCACTTCATTGATTTATTACGAGGTAGAAATGATTTATTTGCAAATGTCGATTTATAGTCTAATAGCAAAATGAGAAGTATGTAAATTTTGAAGTTATTTTGACGTAAATCGTCTACCGAAGATTAAGATTCTGAAAATCTATATTTCGACAGGAGAATTAAACTTCGAAATACTCTTTTTTTTTAAAAGCAGTGTATTTAAAACAAATCAGAATATTCATTTAAGTATATTGAATTTCAATATACTTAAAAAATAGATTTACTATTATTAATTGTTTATCGTGGTTTACAATTCTGAATGGAAGTAAACTGAGTAACTTTAATACAAATGATTAATTATTTTAAAATGGAAATGTATTTGTGCTTTAACTATGTAACATTTGTTCAACATGTTTTTGCTGAAAGATTCATATTTAAGAAAAACAAATTATTATTTAGTTTTATTATAGCAGTATAGAACGTATGCCGCTTCAGCTTAAAAACAAACAAATTGCATCATTATATTTCTTTGTAAAATGTATTCAGTTTTATTTAAATTATTATAAATTTAAATGTTAGGTTTATTTAAACGTATTCAATTATTCTAGAGCAGAATAATAATAATATTAATCTATTTATTGTATATCGCCTGTACGATTAAAAGACTACATTTCATAAGTTTTTCGTTACATTTTCATAATAAAATATATTAATATGTAAATTATAATAATATAATTATAATTTCTTTTTCTTTTATATAAATGTTTAATTGATATTTTGTATTTATTTTATACGGATTCTTTATACAACACATGTTATACAAAATATATATTGACATTAAGTTAAAAAGACGAGAGTATGATATGTACCAAATTAAACGTTTAGTTTTGTATAAGATCGAATAATTAATTAAAAGAAATTACGTGCTTCCTTTAGTTAATTCTAATTTGAAATCAGATATGACTTCTATATGAGTTCTATCCCCTTTCTTCTATAGTTAAGTATTGATTATATTCTATTAGATATCCAACTTATAATGGACTAGAAATGTGTGCATTACATCCTAATACTTATTCTATCTGATATGTGCAATGTTATGCTGAAGTTCCCTGACAAGCATCTGAGCGAAAATGTGTAATATTTGAACATATGTAACTATGTATTTTCTTCAATTGTAGATTATATATCTATGTCTTTATAAATATGCGAGAATACCATATGAATATAAAACGTGAAGTAACAGTAAAGAAATTGTAGTAAATAGAATAGGGACTATTAACTCTTTCTTAGTAGATATTAATTTTTTTAACGCACTCTTTCAAACTATCTAATGAACTAAAAATAGAACAAGGAATGACAGAGATTCCATTTTGTACATATATTTAATTCAAATTGATTGAATAAATTGATCAAGAAACCTTGTCATTTTATTTTTTTATGCAGATATTTTTTAAACGCAAGAGTATTTAACGATTTAGGTTTTATTTAATGCACAATACTACATAAATAAATTAATAAATTAATTAATTGTCTTTATACGTTGATACACATGTTCAATGTGTTATCTTTCCTAAAATCAAGAAGAATATATACCTGAATTTTGTTCCTTAACATAATGTATATTCTAATGTGAGGCTAAAACATTATTGCAATTCGAAATAAAAAATAAAAAAATGAATTAAAATTGATGTCTTCCTATTGTTTGCATTTTTAAATGTTCTAGTTTAATTTGTTAAATTATAAATACTTATGTTTACTTCTTGTATTAACAAATGAAAACTAAAGCCTCTCATTAAATAATGAATAATTCAAATGAATCATTTATCCATATGTTTTGATTTTAATAAATAAATTGTGGTGTAGTAACTCATGATGTTGATAAAGATATTCTTTGCATATTTTTTTCTTAACGTAAGTCAGAAGCCAGAAACAAGCTTTGATGGGGTGTACCTTTGTATATATATGAAAGGTTATATATATATAACCAATATAATATAATAATACATAACTTGCGGTTATATTATTAAAATAAAATACTATTTTGAAAGTGATATACTTACAATAATACAATGGAAATTAAAATGTATATCGAGAGACAAAATTTACACGAGATTCGGAAAAATAAATACACCATATTAAAATCATTACAGTTTGGATCGATTTGTTCTATATACTTTCTGTGCATTAATGGCAGAAATTTGTTTTATTAGCAGCTGGCTATACTTATTATGGAAAGGATGCTATAAGGAAGTAGTAAATTAACTTAAAGAAAGAAGTTAAAGTTTATTAGCAAAAGAAAATACTAAAAAAGTAATATAAATCTACACGAATAAAATTGAAAGTCTTATCATATTGTCCATTGTTGTGCAAACAAAGTAAGCTCCTGCTTTCTTCATGAAAGCTGATATTATTGGAACATGTTTCTGTCACATTAATAAACACTTTAATTACAAATAATTAAGATAATTGAAATCTACGCAACAATAATGAATAAATATTTTATATCCTGTTATTAAATGTAATTATGACTATTAATGGAACTGTAAATTATATCAAGTTTATATTTACATGTACATATACATAAGTAAATATTATAAAATAGATTAACTGGTAGGAAGCAATATTGATAGAAGCATAACAATATAACTAAAATATTAAATTTTAAGGAATCGATATTTTTTATTTCCGATTGCAATTTCTTAGCCATAACCAATAACAAACAATTCGTTGTTGAATGATATATGGATCAATGTATTAATTAAGTATAAACTTGTACAAATTGAAACTATAATATATTTCTTAATTTTCGATTCAATAAATTTAATATTTTGGATTAAAACTTTGAATATATATATATTCATCGTTAAAACTTTAATTTGTTGAGTTATCAATATGATTTGTAAATGAATTAGGTACAATACTTTCTTATATGATTATTTACTGATCTTACTTATTAATACTTATTCTATTATTAAGCACAGTATTCAATTATTCTGAACGTGTTCTTTGTGAATAAAATCATAGATTTATTAAGACATTTAAATCAGTTATAGAATTTATTGTATTTAACGATTTTATTTGCTTTGTTTTATTTGCTATTCACAAACTTCATTTTGTAATCCAAAAGGCTACTTGTTTTTTTACATACATTTACTATTATAAGAAAATTTGTCAAATATATAATACACACACATACATATGTGTATATGTTCCTTTTATATATATGTGCAAGTAATAAAGAAATTAATTGTATATAGAAAAGCAGTCAATTTAAAACTTTGTTTTAAGAATTAATAAACACGATTAAGTCATTCAACAGTTTTTGTTTACGTATACAGTTGAAGAATTACATTTAAAAATCTAATTTTTTTGTAGAATTGTGTTTGTGTGCACAACTTATTTATTTTACATATTTGTAATAAAATGTGCTTAAAATTGCTAAAAGAAAACCATTAATGATAGGTGAAATCGATTAATCGATAACATATGTTTAAGGACGTATTCTTAAATTTCCCTTCTTCCGAAAACTTATTTACTAAAGAGCCGCAGATAAGTCATAAAAAACGAATATGCACTTGGCACTGAGGAATAAATAATCTGTTTTCTGTTAATAAGGAAGCCATATTGCACGTAAAGATGTAAAAAAGACGGTTGACTTTCCATCGGGAAAGAAGAGGTCACAGAAAAACTGAAATTAGAATGTAGCAGACAAAATGCCAATATGCTGGAAGTTTTCAGAATATAGAAATGTGTGCCTATGTTCTCTTTTCCGATCGGAAAAAACTTTAAAATACAAAGAACACATACATAATTTGGATAGCAAGGTATGCCGAAGAAAATGTGGATAAATATGTCAGCTACAAATCCATAAACTTGTATTATTTTACACAGAAATGCACGATATACATACATAATATATATACTGGCACATCTTTCGTGGAAGTTTTACATCTGTGAGACGTCATCATGAGATTATATGCTTAATATACGCTTGCTAAATCTAAATATTAAGTGAATAGCGTAAAATAATATTATATTTCATGCCAAAATCATTAAATTGCATATCTAGATGAGCTCAATTCTTTTTATATTAGTAGACAGTTATAGTTGTTATATTTACTATAAGGGTATATTACAGAATATATAATAATAATAATTGTATATTTATAAACAAACAAGCATGAAGTACCATAATGAGAAGCAAGGTACGAGTATAGT
>JAYRBW010084638.1:0-22690 GCA_036023295.1 Invenusta paracnida
TTTATTAAGATGATAGTTTCTTTAATTAAACGCTTCTTCATAGAAGGTCTATACAATGAATACTAAAGGAAGATAAATCAAGAAAGGGGAAATTTTGATAGTACATATATTTATAGAGGTTTACAATGTATATATAAATGGAACAATATAACCAGACATATTGGATTCTAATACACAGATAGGTAGAGATATGAGTATAGGTATGCCGGTGTAGATAAGCCAATATCCGTAGATCCAAGAGGGATATCTATTGCTTCCTTTATATTGTCAAAGTTAAGAATATGAGTGTAATAAATTATTCAGCTAGCCCCGCAAAATATAATAAAAGCATTCATAAAAACGTCTCTGATATTCCACCTTTTCTGATCCCAACTCATCCGTCCCATATATACATGAACTAGTAACCAAGATTCTGAAATCAATCTTTAGGACAAATTTATCCAAACATTTATATTTGCAGGCATTATTTTAAGGAATAAAATTTTACAATCAAAAAACTAATTCATCAAATGCTTTTTCATGTAAATATTTTTGGTATAATTGGATAATATATATGTACATAAAACTTATATTTGCTTTGATTACTGGGAGAAAGCTTTATTTCCATGATTACACGGTCTAATATAACTCTTGACTTATGGTATATATTCACAGAATAATAATTAAGCAATGGATACAACTGTGCCAAGCAATTTTGTATAGATAAACGAATTTATAATAACATAATTTATTATCTATGTAAAGTTTAACAAATACATATGAATATTTACAAGGATATTGTTTATAATTACAAATATGTGTGTACATGGTTTCAATGCATGGTATACAGATTATATACTGTGAAATTTGGATAATATCAATGTATACTTGCATCAACATTTTAGTAGTCGTGAAATCTGTAGAGATTTAATTGATGTAAAATAAGATTCAGTTATTATTTGGGAAATGAACATAATACGAGTATATAAATATTTCATATGTCATTAATCTTTTAAAATTACGAAAACGTTTATTAGTTTGTATACATTATAATAATGGAAAAAAAACCACTTTTATAATCTATTTTTTATTGTTTTATTTTATATAGAATGGTATATTATGGTATATTATGACTAATATTAATATTAAAATTAATCATAAAGTAAGATGAACTTGTCTTACAGCCAGATCGATGTAAATGTAAAAAAATGCCATTTTGACATATGTAAACACTTATACATATACGAGTATACTTATATATTTCTAAGAAAATGAAATCTTTTGAAATATGATAATAATTTGTTTTCTATAATTTAGGAATTGATCGAATTGACAACATTTTATTGACTATTTGCAAATGTATAAAAATTGTAAAAAATTGTAAAAATGAATAATATGTATATATTTTACGCCCTGTGATGAAGAAACTGTGATTGGATTTTTAATTATTCATTCCGTGCAAACAGTTACATAAGTAAAAATGCAGACTACAGTTTGATTGATAGATAAAACAAATTCACCTGTATAAAATATTGTTTAAGTCAATTCGTCGGTAATAGCATACCTAGTAGCATACTAAATGTACACAGCTGGTAAATGAGTGCAAATGCGCAATTTCGGTGCACTGTGCAATTATCACCAGACAGACATACACAATGATCTACATATAGTGATCTACACATCCGTGTTATAAATAGGAACGGAAGAAGATGTTTACATTAAATGCATGCATTTGCTTATTTTAAGGCCACAAAATTAATGAAGTTATTTAAAATATTCTGGGTATATTATACAAAGCCCGACGAATGTACATATGGAGTTTCAAATGACCGAACAATTGTTTAAAATAATTATATGCCAACCCCATAATCTAATACTTTACAAATAGCTGATTCACATTATATTAAATTTATTATTTTGCCAAGCAGACTTAGAGATCATAAGGAACATTAGATTAATGGATATTGCGAGGTGGGTTTAAAATTAGATATATAAAAACGATTTTTAACATGTAGATTGACAGAAAATTAGATTCTTTTTTGTTGACTTATAATTGTATGCAGATTCCCTGATCAAACAGTTAGGTATGTATGTATTGCATATAGTATACAGAATATCTCATCCGAGATCTGACTTTGCCTCGACCTTTTTTATGTACTTACTATATTTATAGCTACAATAATGCGAATTTTATCGACTTTTATCAATCATACACATCGGCAGTGTGCGGAGTATTGATATATAGGGTATAGGGTAGGTACCTATAACTTCAGGCCAAAGGGAATAGATATAAAAATAGAAAAAGCAGTGTTAAGATAGAAAGAGAGGAAGAGATAGAGATAAAATTGCAGACAGAGAGAGTTATTAATGTGGAATGTGGAGCCGATAATATTCGATCACATATATATGTATATATTGTTAAATAGCAACTATATAATATATACATATAAAAATATATATGTATATGTATGAGTATTTGTATAATAGTGTTCAGAGATGTTGGCATCTAAAAATGTCAATTTCGGCGATAAATATATACATACATAACTAATTATATATTTAACGCAACACATTTGTTATATAGCCTATAAAATAATAATATTAGCTAAAAACTATTTCAGTGTATCTATGTTAAAGTTTATTTCACTGATAATCACTTTTCATTTATTACATTATAGTATCAACAGAAAATTTCTGGAATTTCAATTTTATCATTTATCCGACATGAAACTCATTAAATAACATAAAATATAACAATACCTGTCTACTTAAACACGTTATCGAAATGTATGCATTCGAAAAATAATGATATTCAAACTTATAATTCCATACTGTAGTTAGCTAGAAGTTGCAAAGACGATCTCATTTGTGTATTAAAAGGCGTAAAAATACAGGAACATTTAACGTCAAACAACAAAGCGAAAAATGGCAGAAAAATCCTTTTGAAATTAGATAAATTAACTTATTATATAATTTCTATACTGGTACGAGTAAAATTATGTCTAAAATGATTCTTCGGTAGAATTCTTAGTAATTTTCAAGCAACTAACAAATCTGTTAAAAATATTACTTTTGTTAAGTCAAATATACGATATAACATACAAGTGTAATATATATATATATGTACCTATACTAATATAATTGTATGATAATATCAAGTAAAAGATACAAAAATGCAAAAATTTCCCTTTTAGACAGTCAATCTAAAAAAATCAAGTACGGTAACAAAAATATTAATTGTGCTTATAAAATTTTACATTCTGACAATAAATTGCAGTCTCTCTGATTTAAACACAAATGAAAAGGTTAGAAAACAGTATTAACTCACTTGGATAATGAAGAAAGGGAGCCAACAGACGGTGAAACAGCCCATAATCACACCTAGAGTTTTGATGGCCTTCGTCTCCAGATTGCTTCGATGATTCTTGCGTCGTTGCATCCCGTTCTTCAGCTTCCCCATCTTCCAGTTACCGATAGAGGACCGTGTGTTTCCACCGCTGGTAGCGCTGGACATCATCATACTGGCCGCAGAGCTTTGGTCAGAGTGCTTTTTCACACGACCGTTGGGAACTGGACTATAAGCCGGGTCAAAGAGAACCCCCCCACCACCGAGACCTTCATGATTACTTCCTGGCGTTTGTAGTCCACCACCGCTCTCTGAACGGAAACGAATTAGTCGCTTTGGATCGATTTGATGGTCGACGCCGCCGCCTACGCTACCGACACCGTTAAGTCCCCCATGAGAGGAGGGCACACCGGGCGTTGTGCAGTTATAGAAGGCACTCCCATC
Source organism: Invenusta paracnida (assembly GCA_036023295.1). Taxonomy (NCBI): domain Eukaryota; kingdom Metazoa; phylum Platyhelminthes; order Proseriata; family Coelogynoporidae; genus Invenusta; species Invenusta paracnida. The sequence goes on from JAYRBW010084638.1 coordinate 3,770, forward strand.
GAGAGAGATTCGCTCTTCGTGTTCGGTTCCGCCAGTCGTGTAGGTACGATTAAGCTTGTGCTTCGCGTCAGCGGAGGCCATGTGAGCTGCCAGGCGGAATATCCGACCGTAGAGAACTAGCATCACGATCAGTGGGATATAAAAGGCTCCGAAAGTAGCATAAATTTGGTATCCAATGTCGCTGCTGTAAACACAAAGACCCTCGGTAAAAGGATCTTTGCAGATGATGATGGCAGGGACACTTATGAGAGCGGAGACGATCCATACCACTGTTATCATAGCAGCCATACGCAGGGGTGTACGATTCACGGCGTAGTTAAGGGGCTTTGTTATGACCAGATACCGGTCGATGGATATCGCGCACAGGTTGAGGATACTCGAGGTGCATAGAAACACGTCAAAAGCAATAAAAATGTCACAAACAGTCTCGCCGTACTCCCAGTAACCTCTGAGCTGATTCATTAACGCCAGCGGGAGAACTAGTAGGGAGACAAAAAAGTCGCTGCAAGCTAGACTGACAATTAACAGGTTACTGGGAGTTTGTAGTTTTTTCACTAAACCCACGGCCATTATAACGAGGATATTTCCAAGGGCTGTTCCGATAATCATGGATCCAATGGCCACACCGATAAGAATCATGGTAGGCATGGGGTAGGGATAGCACTGGACAGTTGGTGTTGAGTTGACTGTTACAACGAAGTATCCGTTAGAGCAGTTGATCCCCATTAGATCTAGATCTGGATTGGGTGGGGAGATTTTATGGATAAAATCGTCGGCCATCTTCAGAGAATCCATTGGCATCACTGAATACGGTTTTGAAGCCATCTTTTATTGTTTCCACAAAGTGGAACTGAAGAATTGGGAATATGTTTGAGTGAGTTAGTTTAATTTTAGTGAAAAATGTAACCAAACATGCTACAATTTAATAATAAAAAATATATTCAAATTGTGTGCTAAATAGATCATAGGCATATATTAAGTTTAACCCAGTCAATTAGTGACAAGTATACTGCTGAACATAACAACTAATGTTGATATTTGTGCTGCTGCTAAGGAATTTTAAAAAGTTATATTATATATTGTTATCGTTTCATAGCAGGTTAAGCACCAATCAGAATCAAGGGAATTTAACCTCAAAGTCGAATCAGATGGAAAATCTCCCTGAATACTTACACGGATTGGTGCAATCGCAATAAGTAGTATCTAACTACATTCTATATAAAATGAAGCTGTATCTCAACTGTAATTCATGAACGTTGCCAGCTGTTGCAATAGTTGATTTACACAAATGTTGTCGAGAATTTGTTATTTTCTGCAGGATATTTAAACATAAATATAATCACTAAATTTGCTTGGGGAATTTATACATATCGATAACTTACTATATATATATATATATATATATATTACCACTGATGAAAACAGTTGTTGGTATAAAATATACCTCTTCCACTGTGGAAAGTATAATAGCTTTCTCTATATACTGTTTTTACGTATATTCGTTAACTGAAACAAATTGGATGCGTAAAATACATAATTATAATATATGTATTTTCAATATATCCCATAAATAGTATTAGGATAGTAAATATGCAATATTTAGTCAAGTAATTTTTTTAATAATCGTCAATAAATGTGTACCTCTATAATTAATAATGTTTATATTTAGATTACGGTTTAATGAAGCATATCGTTGACTGCCAGCTGCTGTCAGCTGTAAACATCTCCTGTTTACATATTTTTCTTCGAATTTTTGTGGTTAATTTGGTATATTTTTAAGTGATGAATTATTTTTGGCTATAAATTAAAATGCTTTTTGTAAAATAATGTAGTTATACACTTGTAAAACGTATAAATATAATATAAATAGTAAATTAACACTACTATCATATAGGTATATATATATATATTAAAATGTTTAATTACTATGAAATTTTAATGGATGTTTATTTCCCTACTTCTTATATACATAGTTATATATACATTATAGATATTATGATGACATAGATTAGTATTTGTATATGGGTTTTGTGTACTATTTAATGAGTAGAAAAGTTTAATCATTTGTTTTAGTTTACACTCATAAAATAGTCTAGTTAATATATTTATGTTTATTTCAAAAAGGGAATTTTACTTGGAGTTAATCTAATTGATTTATGTTAAACATGAAACTTTAAAAGCAGTATTGATTATTTTACTGAAAATATTGAACTATGAGCTATTATTAGTTAGTATATATATTATTTAAATTATAATTTTCATGAAAGAATTGACAATGTTCGTACGAAATCGTTAGGTATATATTCCTACATTTAATGTTATTCATAAAAATAATTATATAATTGAAACTGAAAATTATTTTCACACATGGCTTGTATATCTTTGTAGGTATAGACTCAAAACTAATTATGTTGCTGATAAAGTAGGTTAGCATAATTAAAACCTTCTCACGTTGAGTATTTTTATATACGCTGTCATATTAAATGCTTTTACAATACAGTACATGAATAATAAATAAACCACCTTCGTTTAAGTAAATGTCATGTTTGTTAATTACTATGCAAAATTCAATTTTATATTTACAATCTTCCAAATCGAAAATGCCAAAACTTTTACTTCGAAGTGAAACTCAAAATATGTTTGTCATGGGTCAATTTCAAACACTAATTGAGAAATCTTCCCGCCTATATTATTGACTTCATCCAGCGTTTAAAAGTTATGTGGTATACGGCGGGTTTCAAAGCTGTGTATAAGCGAGATGTACGCATTTATATCAATAACCGAATGGTTAGTCTGTCGACAGGGGTGCCACGTGAAGACTAAACAAATCGCATATTGTGACAAGCATGAGTCACCGTCTGAAAGGAGTCGGAGTACACAAATGCAGTCTGCCATAAATTATGTAGAAACCATTTTCATGGTAAAATAATATTTTAACACATTACAAGCATTTTTGATTCTCTAGATAAATCAATTTCACAAGTTACATAGCTTTAAGCAAAATCAATTTAAATATGCATATATGTTAATTTTTATGTTGAAATGTTTTCCTTTTTATTTTATTCCTTTGAGTACATAAAAGATGGTATAGTAAGTAAATATCGATAATTAAAATAAATAAAAAAATTAAAAGTTTTTACCTATATTCTATATGACACACATTAGAAGTCCTTCTAATAATGCAATATTGTGTAGGTACTTAATTCAAGGATTTTTCATGCATAAAAAAAGTACTGATGTACGTTTAATCATATTAAAATATATTTAAAATAGAAAAGAATTTCGGAATTTTATCTGAATAAGATGAACAACTTGGTATAACTAAAAATGTATTGGTTATCTACATATATATGACTGGAATTTTTTGTATAACATTTTATATTATCATATACAATACTTAACTACAGTTAAATAAATATCAAGCATATACCTTTACATTAACAAAAATATTTATTTACCTATATAAAAGTTTTCAATATGCTTCAATTACATATAAAGTAATTATACTAATGTACAAATCAAATATAAAATATTCATACGTTTCATGTTTATGAATTTTATTTAAAATTTTATAAATAACCATAATAAAGAATATGAAGCTTTAAAATTGTTTCATTTGATATGTATAGGTATATAGAAATATAGAAATATAATGAAGTTTCAAAAGAAAATATCTAGGGATTTAATATGAAGGCGTAAACGTTATCATTTCTTTTTTCTACAACCTTTTATTTAATAAAAGTAAATGGGGTGCCAAAAATATAAATAACTACTATACAACTGGAAACATATTCTAAGCTTTTATAAATATTTTCTTATATGTTAGCTCGGACAAACAAGTCTTATATGTAATGTCTTATGTCTTATATGCAGATATATACACATATTTGACAGCGCCCCAGTAATATTTGTATTCTGCTCTATATAATGAAACATTTTATTGATTATTGAACTGAACACAGTAAAATTTATGGTCATGTACTTATATATATATATAGAATTCAACCTTATACCATACTATTTTATTAAGAATAAATAGATGTACTGGTAATCACCGCTAGCTTTCTTTTTATTTATAATTCATCGACTATATGGCAGATGTACTGTTTCATGTAGCATATAATTTGTTTGTACACATGAAATAGTTCTAATATGATTTTAAAGATCACAAACAATGATTAACAACATATGGACAATGTTTTAAACATATATTATGATTTATGTAATATTGTCATATTAAATTACAGTTTTCATATACTACTTTTATTATCTAATATAAAAGTCAAACATAGAGGACAATATATTATATGCAGCCTACCTATGCATATAAAATGGGCATGTTAGCTATAGCATGCACCTATTAGCTATATAACATTGAACGTCATCAACTAATGAAAACTATATTGTACAAATGTAGTTAATATAAATTAATAAGTGGTGTGTTTAATTTCGCTTATAAAAGTATTATAATGTATCTGTAAATACATTGTATCGTTCCCAATAAACATTATCATAAAAAGTATACTCCCTGTATTACGTACCTACATACCTACATACTATAATTATTAGTAACCTGAACATAATAACGTATAAAAATATATTTGAAACGTAAGATATAAATTATTTACAGGATTCTGTTTAGAGAAATAATTTTAGAGGTACATTTTAGAAGGTAAAATAAAATTCTAAATCTTTAAAATAATTTTTTAAGATTAATAAAAATTAAGTTTTTTAGATTTTAACGTAGATATATTTTCTTTATTAAACATTAAAAAAGTGATGCATCAATCATTTATTTAAAGCTATACAAATTTTAAGCACCAAGAATTTATAAACAAAATATGAATATCTTATTGTTTTTTAATGCATCATATTGTATATTATCTATACAATAAATAATCATTAGATTTATAAAAATTTCACTTAATGAGTACCAAAGAAGTAGTATTTAATATTTTACATTTTAAAAAACTAATTATTATAAATAGGTATTATTTTACTAATGCACTCATGCAACAGAATAATATGGTCTCCAATTGCATACTAATCTATAAGAGTGATCAAACTCTATTATTGTTCTTATTACTTCTTATTACTTCTTATTATATATATGTATTTATGCACATAAATCTAGATTATAAAAATAATACCTATGTGTACATATAGAACTTAAAATATAGTTTCTAACGACGTTAAATAAGTTACAATCTATACTATTTTGTAAAAATATAATTGTTTAGAAACTACACTGAATTGCTCTATTTTTAAACATATACTGGGACGCGTTTATTCATAATAAATATATTGTACCATATATTTATCCATAATCCATTCATTAAAAAATTCAATCGAAATGGAAATTACGAAACAAACGGTCGATTGTGATGTAGTATATAAGGTAACTTTTAATTAAAACATTTGAACCATTCAAGTTGCTCAATTGATTAAATTAATAAAAATATACATATATATTCATAAAAATTCCATAGCTGAAGAGAATATTACTATTTACAATACAAAGTTATATTTACTATATGTGGCCGTATTTTACGTCATTACCTATGTCATTATGTCAAATTTGAATTTAATAAAAGTCGAATTTGATCACGTTATTTCTAAATTTGCTGTCCATTAAAATTTTGATTTCATATTTGATGCCAATTTGTCCATTATGTCGAATTTGATTGCAATAATTACACATTTTCTGTTCACTAATATTTTAAATTCATATTTGGTGTACATCGGCCAAATTTGGTCTGATATTCTTTCACGTTTGGTCGGGAAAACTAACGAAAACCGTAAATGAATTTTGTATTACTGTAAATATACAGGGTTTTTTATAACTTACTATTATGCCAGCGGTAATCTTTCATACTTATAATTAAAAGGAAATTAAAAAAACTAATCTTTCATATATAATCAGACCGTAATCTGTCATGCTTATAATCAAACGGAAACTATTAAAACTATTAAAAACTATTAAAATAATATTACACAAACTTAATCAATATTAAAGAGATCGAAGAACATTAGAAACCCTTACTACATTAATTAAATTGTAAGGAAATGTCTCGACATAATTATACTTGTAGACTCAAAAACAATTGACCTTAAATAGTTCTACATTACGACCTTGAATTGAGATTTGTTTAATAAGAGCTACTATATTGGCCATTTATAAAGATAAGATCTTGCAGCATATAAATATGTAGGTATAGCTATTCTAAAACTAAACGCTTAAAACATGAATAATACTTGTTCAAATTATAGCCGATTATAAGTGTCACTTAATATTAAAATAATTTTGTTACATACTATATATACCTATACTTTCTTGGAATTATCAAAGTAAAAATAGGATGTGCATAATAGATTGGCAGTATAATCTATATAACTATAGGTATTAACAGATCATGCTTAATTCGTGTAAACTTACCTAATTAATTGACATTGTTTAAATCGTATAACTACATATATACTTACATATTATAAGAATGTGGCAGATGTGATTATAATTACCCAATATAATTTGGATTAATATATTTGGGTGGAAGAAATAGTCTCTATGCAATTATGACGAATGAAAGTAATAAATTTAGATTGACAATTGAATGCAACTATAATTATTTAAATATCAAGATTTTTATTAACTATTTTTTAAAACCATCAAGTTTAGGCAGCGAGTAAAGACTTTAGCATATTATGTAGATACCTTTGTAAATATGTAAATGAAATGTTTTAAATTAAAATATAATTAAAGTTTTATTATGAGAAAATGACATTTGTAAACAGAAACCTGGAATTGTTATATAAAATTAGGGATAATGTTTATTAAACATTGCACTATTGCATCAATCAACAAATAGTAACGCATCTATTATTGGAACACTATTAACATATTGTAGTCGTACGAGTAATATTTAATTGATTACAAATAATATTGGCTTAATAATTTGGCAGTTTCGAATTAAAAATGAATTTCAGTTATGTATAAAAATATTTTGGGTATAGGTATATATGTCTATTCTGATTTTTAACTATATTTAAGATTAAGTTAAATAACAATTTTGTCATTTTAAGAAATATCAACAATGTGACAACTAAACGAAATAAAAATCACAAATTAGTAGTCACGTTAAAAAATATACTATCTCTTTCAAATACTTTGGGATTAATCAATAATATTTATGATAAGGTAACATTTACTTTTGAAATTGATATTAAAGTTACAATAAATAAATTAATACACTATTTTTGTTTCAAACACGTTAAACATAATAAAATGCTAATTAGTTATGAAACAAACTTACCTAGTTTGCCAAGAATTAAGTGGAATAATTCCTTTTTGGATCGATTTTCAACAAGGGGATAATTAATTAATACAATACACTGCTAGTGAATCAGTATAAAAATCACAAAGTGACTTTTGTTATGACTCCACTTGAAGGCCAACACAGAAACTATTTTGTAATTTCGTTACTGAAGAGAATAGAAAACTTGTTACAACTGGCATATTTTTTAATTTTCTACTTCAAATCCACATGCAGACTGCACGAAATGTCGTTGTCTGTTCAAACTACAACTCCAAGTTATGCATTTTCTTGTATCTACCACGATAAAATATAATTCCTTTTCCGTAAAAGTTGGGGAAATTAGGTCACTCAGAATTCAGTCATTACAGTTGGTTGTTATTTTCATAAATGTAAAATATGAATGACTTCTTATAAGCAACATGTACCTATTCCCGCTATTATTGGGTTGAATTTAAGGGCACGCTGAACACAAAGAGAACCTATTATAGAGTGCAATACAACTTCTTCACCTCAGGCAACTTTATGCAAGCAAACTCTGCTGTATTGAACAGACTTAGACAGACCTAGAATAGACAGCTGAGGAAGGTGGAAGGAAAGTCCAAGAACATAGAAAAAAAGAGGCAGCAAGGCTAGCGGGTGTGTTCGTCATGTGAGTCATGAGACACATGTTGTTGGCCAATAGAAACGGAGTATTGACGATGTTCTTATCTCATGGCTATTTACACCGTATATATGTCATTCAAAATTGTATACAAATATGAAATAACATTAATTTATCATTACTACCTACGGTACCTACACATAATTACGACCAACCTACTAAAACAGTCGAATCCTCTTTTCAAAAAGCATAAATTTAGCTTATAATAATTGTTGAGCAGACCTTATATTTATTTACCAAAATCTGTCACGTATTTGTTATTAGATAGGTACTAGGGGGGTGCTAAATTATAGGTAAGAAGGTATATTACCTACTGAATATCATCCAATATATATTTTATTACATAAACATTAAAAAAAATTAAATACATAATAAATAACAAAGTTTTAGGTACCTAATTGATTTATTTTAAATAATCATAGATTAAATTAAAGTAGGTATAAACAAATTAATAATACAAAAATATGTTATGTAGGTTGTTAAGTATGTAGTAGTGTACTTACTAATATTACTAGTATACCTACTTACTACCGATATATTACAACTTACATGATTAAAAATTAAAGTTGATTTAATGAATGGGTAGGTATTTTGTACCTTGTGAATTTAACACATGCATTTTACCTTATATAACAAGACTATGTTAAAAATACATTGAGTTATTGAAATAAATAGCTATAAAGAATTATTAAGAAAATACATTTAACGGATTTAAATAAACTTCACAATTACATTACAATGAAAATATTATTAAGAATGTTCCAAAATCTATTACTTTTTAACTTCTAGTAGGGGGTTGGGCAAAACGACCTTAGTAGGAAAAACGGACCGCTGTTGTTTTACGCATTGATAAACAAAATAATTATATTTATTTTAGTGTGCTATCTTTATTTATTAATGGCAGCCATATAGTTATTGCATTTAAATTTAAATATTGAAATCACACAAGAAATTATTATTCATTTTGTGAAATTGTCAATGTCTGATAAACTGTAAGTCCCTAACTAAAATATACTTGACGGTAATATCCTATATATTGTACATATGTTACAATTAGTTTAGTTAGGTTAATATATTCACTGTTACTAATATGTGCATTTTATAATGTCAAATAACTTATTGATGAAATAAAAACAATTCGAAAATCAAAAATATTCGAAAATGGCAAAATAGACCATGTGTGGACCATTTTGTCCTACATTAATTTGACAAGTAATTGTAATTGTAATTATAATATTGTTTTTTAAATGGTTTCTAAATGCAAGAGAAAATTGAACATAGGATCTTGGGACAAAGAGGTAATGGCTGCTGCGTTAACAAGCATAAGGGATGAGGGAATGTCGATTAACAAGGCATCCAATAAATATGAAATCCCGAAAATCACTTTGCTACGTATAGTATGAAAGATCTGAACCAAATTGAAAATGAAAATTCCAAAGCACTTGGCAATTATACTTCAGTATGTACCCCCGAGCAAGAGCAGGAGATAGTGGACCATATACTAGATATGCAGAACCGATTTTATGGTATAACATGTAAGGATGTCAGGTACCGGCTTGCGTATCAATTGGTGAAAGAAATAATATTCCGGCCCATACATTCAACAGACAAACTGGGTTAGCTAGGAAGGCTTTGCAGGCTGCTCAAAAGAAATCCACAACTATTAAACGAATGAAGCAAAATAACTATACTTCGCCAGTTGCAGGCTGCCCAAAAAAGAAATCCACAACTGTTAAACGAAAGAAGCTAAATAACCCATCTGGTGCAATGGGCTACTTCCAATAATGAAGAAGGCTTTTGTTTTTATTGTGAAGGTTCCTATGCAGAGTCGCGAAAAAGAGAGATGGATACAGTTGTTCGGTTTGCGATCGATGGGGGCACACGAATTGTGCGCTGAACTTACACAAAAATATTATTTTTTTGTTTGTGAACTATGTTTGTAACTTGATTAGGTACCTAGGTATCTACCAACCTATCTGATACTTATTGTTTAAGTGTTTAACTATTTTACCAATTATCTTATGTTACATATGAACTTTTGTACTATACCTATATCAAGACACTTTGTCATAGTTTTTAGTATTTTAAACAAAAGATACATTTGTTATTTGCTAAAATGTTATTAGTACTCAATATTAATTAGTTAGACAGGTTACATAATATGAACATAAATGGGTTAGGGCAAAATGGACCACTCATGGTCCGTTTTGCCCTTCATAATTTTCAAATCTGATTTTCGGCTGCGGTGTGTCTGAGTATTATTAATTTGTACATGAAACCTTATTGATATTGAGTTTAAATTTAGACCGTAATTAGAATACATTACTTACAATTATATACAACTTTAAAAGGTACAAAATGTACTTAATAAAAATGTAATAAAACAATTTTTTAAGTGGTCCGTTTGGCCTATCTTTGGCTTATAAACACATCTTCTCAATAATATTACATTTATTTATATGTAATGTTTTCAGTGTTCAATCATGCATAAAACTTATTACTCCATATTTAAAATGTTTGCGGTGCATAAAAATAATCTACTACATTGCGGCATTGCGAAATTTACTTGTAATTATTAAAATAAAATGGAAGCTGAAAATGAATTATATTAAATTTTTCATATGATAGGTTAATTATTATGTACATTGTCGGGAAAAAATTCAGTGATAAAAATGTGAATAAATATGTTTAATATTTGCATGAATCGCCCATAATATTTTATGGAGGTCAAATTGATTGTAAACATTTTATTGTAAGTTGCTCAAAAACAATTGACAGGATTACTGGGTAAAATTGCAAATTAGAACTGCAGCTATATACAATATATTTATGAATTGTTACATTATTTGCCATTTGAACTAAATATATTTGACATTTTACGGCGACGATAAATATGTAAATTAGGCAAACTCTGTCAAAGGTGCCGACGGGAAAATGATAATAAATGCAAATAATACAGACGTCTGTAATAAGTACTTCAATTTGTGTCGAGAACGTACATTATTAAGGCCAGTAGACTTCGTACACACTAATCCATGTAATATAATATAATTTGGTACTTTGCAATTCCGTGTCTTTGAACAGGCCTTTCCATTCTATCTTGTAATCTTTCGGGATGACTTTTCCTGCATTGTTGACATTAGTGTCTTGGAGAATGCAAATCGGTCTATTATACCGGTTTATAATATAATTAATGGTGCTATTGTAATCTGGTTTTAAGATAATAGAGAAAATTGTACCCATAGGTACTTTATGATTGCAACTCTTGAATAAATTAATAATTTTAAAATATTATGTTTTCTTGTACATGAATTTGGTATGATGGCTTTAACAAATGTCTTATGTTATTACCTACCTTAAATAAAGGTAACGCGTTATTATTATAGCGTAGGTAATTATACATAGTAGAAATTGTGCTATTGTTTTCTGATTTGATTATAGTTGGAAACAATTTTATGCAGTTTTTTTGTAAAAAAATATATATTAATACATCTTGCATCTTTATTAGGATATCTAAGGAAAACTTTCTATATAAGGAAAACATTCTATTTAATTTATAAACAATTTTTTCTTCTTCAAATTTACAATGATTTTACATCAAAATGAATAAAGGTAAGGCTGAACACCTACATATATTGTATAATAAATATATATGTACAAATTTCATTATATGTATATATATACGTGTAATATACACGCATAACATTTTAACTATATTTAGAAAACAACGTATAGCTACTTTATACTTGATGTAATTAACAGCAAACGTCAATAAAATTATCGAATCTTTTTTTAAGTGAAGATCCTTCATTGTATTTTCATCAATATTTTCATTCAACATTTTCAGAAGGTAGTTAGTTATACATATATTCGGTCGGCAGAAATATGAAAGAACTATCTAATAAAATTCTCATTTATAAAATTATTAAACAATATTCAGTCTACTTATTTGTCTTATTTATGATAATAATCCATTTACATTTAATCTATTATTTTCTATACTTGAATATATTCATGTTTAGCTACTCTATTTAAAAGCATTGTTTAATAAATTCTTTAGACTTCAAAAGGAAAGGTAAAAACAAATTTGTAATATTAAATAATAAATGAGCAGTCTACAAGCATTAAATACAAAATATAGATAAAACGGTCATGATGAATATTAAATGGTCAGTTTACTATATTTAGAATATCTTAGGAATTCGCTGGGTGTCGCTTTTGTAAATTTTAACTACTGTGTGGTATACAAATTTATATAAATGTAACAATTATTTACTTGAACAAATTAAAATATATTTTATAAATTGTGTTGCTACGTTAAACATATATGCGCATACAAAAATATCTGAAGAAAATTGTTTTTGAAGAAACTGCCCCCAACGTCTAACAATTATTTTCCCGCCTCCCACCTACGCCCCCGCCTTCCCCTTCTCCTCACAAAAAAAGGAAACGGCTTTTAATATGTATGTGCCTATTTATAGACTAACGAAATGCTCCAGAAATCCAAAATGCTCCCAGGGGTGATATTGCCCAAGCTCTATTCTAGATAAAATTCGTATTTTATACATAAGCGTTGTATTTTTTTTATAAATTTTATTTGATAAATTGTACTCATTTATAACAGACTATAATATAAGTAAATAAAACATAATTATTTGGAAATTATTTTCTGATCGTGCTTTTAACGGTGATTCTAAGGAAGGAATATCTAAAAGCGTAATACCAAATACATACATTTATTTATTTCTAAAAACCTAATGCTTCTATAAATTATTCATTGTTTTTAATTCATGTGAGATACAATAACAATTTATATTGTGGTTAAAAAATATTTTTATAAATATGTATATTTTAACTGGAAAACTCAATTCATAAGTAAGTACCTTTTTGAGATCCCATATATATTGCAACCTTATAGATAACATTATGAATTTTAAAGTATAAAAGTCTAAGAGGATATTAATCATTATATTTTTGACTATATAACATCTATATTATGAATAATTAAGATATATTAGAAGTTATCACAGAGGACTCTAATTATGAGGATATTTTTAAAACTGTTCGCGAAATTAAAAGTATGAAAACTGCAAGGTCAATACCACATTTCGTTCCAACGTGGAGACTATTTTTCTCAGCTATATCGGCTTTGACATTGTGACAAATTTTCTCTCGATGTCATTAGTGTCCAGAACAATGGAATTAGTAATTAATTCTTGCAATCGCCCACTCTCTGATTCTGCAGTCAAAATGATAAATCAGTCTTAATATTTATACATCTTTTTGAAGAATTTTTTTGTGAACTTTATCAATCCAACTTCCAACTTTCAATGCCTTTCGAATCAACGTTTATACAGTTATCTATATACAGTAGTTTTGATATATTTATCTATCAATGTTTTTAGCATACAGTTAGTAATCAAAAAATTATATTCATGCATAACGTTAATTCTTCTCGAATTTGTAGCGGAGTTAAATACCGGTGAAATACTCTAAAGTAACTCGGACTTGTTGGTGAATATACCAATATCCTAGATATTAATACCGATATATCTTCAATATCTGATAACGTTTCCTATGCTAAAATTGATTTCAATCTTTTAATATGATAAGTAGGTATGGCCTGCTCTTGCAAACGTTGATCCCAATCTGATCATATATGTTAGACTGCATTTCAACGTCCCGTTCAGGATATTTCACTAAGTTGTCCATTTTCTTCAATTATTCACCGCTAAAACCAATAAATTGATCGAATCTTAAATCCTTTGAATTACTTATTGCTTATCAGCCATGAACGATAGTTATTCACACTTAAGCTCGCTTATTGACCACCTTCGATATTACAGATAGTTATCATCGTTAAAAAGATTATGCAAAATTAAAATGTAAGCATTAAGAATACTGATAAGCAGTTTGAATAATAAAAATCACAAATTATTAATAAACACAACGATAGTAATCATTTTCCAGAGGTACAGAAATCTAAGAACACGAACACACAAATTTTCTATATTTGTACCACTCAATTTTTTTCCTCAATAGTATACATTATAAAACATTTGAGTGTTCTCAATTTCAAATTTTTGGCTTCTCATTATGTTATTCGCATAAACAAATAGTTTTTTGGCATAAATAAATCCATAATATCTTGCACTTTTGGCTCATTTTTTTGTAATTTTATTTGTAGAAAAAAAAATTATCTGCACAATTTTTATTATTATCATATTTACTTCGTTTTTTTAAATACTTCATTTGTTCAGTATACAAAAATTTATCTACATATGTACATACATTGGATAACATGTTTAATTCAGATCAATAAAAAATTTAGTATAGAAAACTTGTGTAATACCTATATATAGGAAACTGTATAGAACATACATACAAAAAATATCGTTTTGAAAAATCTTTCTTTATGAAAAGATTATGTCCTCCGGAATTATGTTTTCTACAAGTGATAATTTTACATAAAAAACTATTGATAGAAAAATATTGAACAAAAACTAACTTCAACTAATAAAACAAAATAACATATAGGTATATAAATATTAAAACGGAAATTTGTATGTCAAATTTTTTAAAATAAAAAATAAACATTTATTCCCCATGTTGATTAACTTTTTGCTTTACTAATTGCAATTGCTTCAAGAAGACTCATTTTATGACGACTCTCTTGTTCTTCTAACAAGTAATATACTGCATTGCGGCTGGCTTTAAGCGTTAATTAATTTTACTTGCCAACGTAATTTGCAGAAAACTTTCACGGCGCATCATACCTACGATATATAATGCTAAAAATATTCTTCTTATCAAGAATTTGGAGGTATATGCGCAAGCTTGCTTTCTAACAGGGATTTACTACACCTAGATATGTGTCTGATACAGGCTGTATATACCATGATAGAACTTTAGTCACACTATATGATAAGTAAATGTAATTAAAACCAAACATTAATACAAATAGATAGCACGAAAATGAGTATATAGCGGTGAATAATAAAATTTGATTAACTTTCTTTGTTGATACGAAAAAAAAGTTTAGATATGCTAAGAAAATCATCAATTCAATGTTATATTTGAAGATAATATCATTTGACTACATAGATAGGTATAGATATATATTATATAAATACGAAAATATTAGCTGACATATTTTTTTTATTGTTTGCAGTGTACCTATGCATATAATTTTTCCAGATAAATATGATTTTAATTGAGCTATGATATTACTGTATACTACAAAATGCGATGTTTAAAAAATATATTTTTTGTATATTCAAAAAACGAAATATTTTCAAATATTCCGCAGTTTGTAATTTTGATAATATTGGCGTTGTGTTTCTTATTACAAATTCCTGAAATGAAGTAGATTATACGATAACGGTGAACATGTACATTGGGGAAATACTATTCTGAAAAACATAATGATCCTGAAAATCCAAATATATTATAAATAGGTGTATAATAAAATTACATTTTTCATTAAAACATATTTATATGCTTTCTGAGAAAAAAATAGTTTCCACTTAAAATTATTATCAAATTATTCGTTTATGACATATTTTTAAATAACTGACAGCTGTATATAGGAAAAATCAAGATATTGTAAATTTTGAAACGTTAGAAATATAAAAATATAAAAAGTAAAGCTCATTAGAATTGTTTCATAATCAAATTCTGGTATGTCTCGAAATATGTTAACAATATGTACATATTTAGAATCATAAGACAATCATTTTCATATATTTTATATTGAGGGGAAATGAAATTAGTGAATATGTAAAAATGTTTATAATTTGTCTTTTCTTG
Source organism: Invenusta paracnida (assembly GCA_036023295.1). NCBI lineage: Eukaryota > Metazoa > Platyhelminthes > Proseriata > Coelogynoporidae > Invenusta > Invenusta paracnida. Next base: position 19,553 of record JAYRBW010084638.1, read on the forward strand.
TTTTTTTGTCATTACATATATGTCTTTAACGCCTACTTTTCATAATCACCTTAAATTGTCAATAATGAATGGTATAAGTTATATAGGTTGTTACTCTATATTTCGGATAACATCACAATATCTTATTTTTAGTTTCTACAATTTGTTTAAGCAGTAAAATCTATGTCTTTGTAAATAATATAATAATGATCGTTAGTACTATCGTTTCACATTAAAATATTTATAAAAAGCCTTTTGTACTCGTAAGTGTAGAATATTTTTTACGTATATATATATTTTATAGTTATCTATAATGTTTTCTTATTGATTTTCGGTAATATTTAATAATACCATATTTATTTACCCCCTTGATTTCTTAAATTATAACTATGTAAATGGTTTTTAAATGTTTATATCACTCACACACAAATGCTGAATAATGTTTTTAATATCGTCTTACTACTCGTCTTACTATGATGTATGAAATATTTACTTCAGTGGAGATCATGGAGATTTCAAATATAATCGACTGTTAAACTCTTTACATTCCTTACACCCTTTACCTCTTTACACTCTTTAACTCTTTACACTATTTACCTCTTTCGACTCTTTCGACTCTTTACACCTTTACCATTTTACACTTTTTAACCTTTTTACCTTCTTTACCTCTTTACACTTTTTACCTCTTTACACTCTTTACCTCTTTACACTCTTCACCTGTTTACACTCTTTACCTCTTTACACTCTTCACCTGTTTACACTCTTTACCTCTTTACACTCTTTGGCTCTTTCCACTCTTTTCACTCTTTCCACCTTTGCTGTTTTACACTTTTTACACTCTTTACCTTTTCACACTCTTTACATTTTTTACCCTTGTACACTCTTTACACTATTTACACTCTATAAATGTAATCGACTGTTACATATTTTTTCAAAATTCTACTACATGCTTCTATAAAAATGCACATATATTATAATTTGCAGAATTTATGATTAATTCTTTTTTTTTCTAATTCTTTTTGTCAAAATAATATATTGTATTTTTAATCAAAGGGAATATTTAAAATGCTATGTATATAATATGTATTACTCAATTGGTTATTAAATAGAAGTCAATATTATTTAATTAGTAAATGCCATGTCCGACTTGAAATGTACATAGCAAGATGGTATTTGTTGACAATTAATATGGTACTATATGTACCAACTACATGTTGTTACTATATGTTTACAAATTATTGTTATCCTGGAATTATATTGAAATTATACTCAAACCGAACTAATGTAGTTCTGTGGGGTAATTTTTGAAAAAATAATATTTATAATTATTAAATTAAAATGATAAAAATTGACAAATTTATTGAAAATCGATCTATATGTAAAGCCGTACGAAACAAAAATAAGTTATACGTTAATTATAATAATCCAACTCTCAAAAACTTGAATTATTTAGGTCACTTCACCGATCATTAATTATAATTTAGCCGCCAGCCCGTTTTTTACTGAACCACTTCATTAATCTCATGAGAACATATTTTAAGGTGAATGAGAGCTTTAAGATAGTACTTAAAATATAGATATAGATATAGATCACCAGAAGTTAAATCGATTGGAACATGCATATATATATATATATCATTCTTAATAACAATTCACGGTAGACGTTAGCTTTGCCTACATATTATTTGTAGGCGGATCTGATATTGATATTTTATTATTATGAATGTATATCGAGACAGCACCATATATAAGGTAATATGTGTATGTAAACTTCTAGACCTATAAACTGCAGGGGACGTGAGGTCAAGTAGATATTAAATAAAAGAAGCAGATAACATTCATTGCCTGAGACAGGCATGAGCTTTGCTGTCTGTCAAAGGTACGTTTATGTTTTTAGTTTGAACTATTCTTTTATTTTCAATACATTTTTACCAGTTATTCAAAAGATTAGTCAAGTTTTATGTGCATGAAGTACATATGTCATTTATATTAGGACATATCTCATCCATTTACATGATTAAATTATTGCAGATATTACGCAATAATTTTATTACCTATTGATTTTCTATAAATAAATACATATATACGTGTGTATTATAATTAGTAATAATGGTAAAAAGTGTGTTACCATCATACGTATATAAAAGAATTGAAATAAATATCTTAAATATGTTGTTAGCTATTTTAGAAGATAGCTTCTGAATTGAGTTGGCTATTTTTTTAAATGTTACAACAAAAGTTGTTTTAGTATGATGATGCGTATATTTATAGATAAATCTATCGGATAAATAATTGGATACATATAATAGACAACATACTGAATTAAATAAAGGTTTATATTACCTTCTAAATATCTTGCCGGATGTTACTAACTACTAACTCATATGAAAAACAGTTATCTCAAGTCAAAGCAGCGATTTGTAAAAGACATATTTCACACTTGTTTTATTATAAAGCTCGACATGAGCTAACATACTTTGTTTTATTACCTATTTGGTAAATCTAATATCCCGATTCTTGTTACAGTTTAATCTCACTATAATGAATAGATATAGGAAATATTTATGTTTATTAAGAGCTAAAAATGTAGATAAATATCTTACATTTAATTAGGTTGGGGGAGTTTTTGATTGGTCTGAAAAGAAGAAATTGATAAAATAATGGATTTTTGAATCTAAATATATAACTATAGAGTTCTGTAACAGATATGAGCATGAAAATTGATTTGTTGATTAATTTTTAGTGGGATACATAGTATAGGTTGAAGTATATAGTTGAAAATATTGAAAAGATTATATTTGGTAGTTATTACAAAAATACCTAATCTTATGATATCCTATGTTATAGTACCTACTCTACGTAGGTTTAGATATATTCATATAAACAATCAGAGAATAACAAATGTAATTAAAAATCTTAAACTGTCTAGTCATTTATCCACACACGCATATATTTATATCATGTATAAAATAATGTATACATATTAATATCATTTATCGATTGTACCCTTCTTAACATGCTTACTTTGATGCGAATATTTAATTTCTGTTTATCCCTGCTATTTAAATATGGGTTTTTGGGGTATGATGTGTTAAGAAAGCCGACCAAAACCATTCAACAGAAATGCACACATCATGACGCAATGTTTGGTTGTTTTTT
>JAYRBW010084649.1:0-22690 GCA_036023295.1 Invenusta paracnida
GATTTCCAATAAACGCAAAGATGACTTTATAAGAGAGAGAGAGAGAGAGAGAGAGAGAGAGAGAGAGAGAGAGAGAGAGAGAGAGAGAGAGCGGGAGAGAGAGAGAGAGAGAGAGAGAGAGGGAGAGAGAGAGGGGGAAGGGGAGCCTAAGATGAAGACGAAAGAGCTATGTATATGAGTGTAGGAAGGAAGGAAGGCGGGTATATGCAATTACTTTGTCGTATCCTGGATACAGCATATCCCGCCAGAAGATAGACCAAGTGAAATAGTCCCCCCTAGAGAGGCAAGTCTAGTCTAGTCAGGAGAGAGGGAAGTGCAGCTTTATACCAATCAACCCTAACAAGGAAGTAAGAAGACTAACACACAACACTAGTGATAGAAGCCCTGCACAACAAAGCGACACACATACAATAGAGTTCCTGTAGTGTGCGTTCGACAGACAGAGAGAGAGAGAGGGAGAAAAATATATATTGTAAGCAGAGGGTAATGTATTGGTATAAAGTTGATCAATATGTCTGATTCAATAATATTACAATTTAAAAGTTGAGATCACAGATCAGTGCATGATCTGTCTTTGTCCTTGCCAAGATGATGTCACGATCACTCATCAAATTGAAATACATTAAAACGAGTAAACTGGACGAAAGGGAGCAAAGCGACAATTGGTGATTGAGAAAGGTAAAGAAATACCCGAGAAAGTATCGACAGACAGTGCTGCACACAATATGCTATAATGATGCCATCTATTTCTAAATTATACTTTTACTTTAATACTTTATAAAAAAGGATGATTTAAATATTTTCCTGAGCGAGTAAATAAAACATACTACTATAAATGTGATAGCTTTTTTAGTAATTATCTTACAATATACAATACATTTCTTTTTAACTATAATTATAAGCAAAATACAATGCATCAGTAAAATACGCCAACGCTCGGCTATCAACAATAAATTCCAATGGTGGTTAAAAACCTTCCTAACTGGTACATGCAATCAACTAGTTTTCGGTTTGATTATATAAAATAGGTTACGCTTAAAAATGAGTATAGTGCTAAAAATGTTACACAAAATGTTAAACTTATTAGAAGCGAATAAATTACCCATCTCGGTAATGCAGACGCACGGCTCCAAACGACTCAAAATATATAACATAAATTGTATTTAAGTGATCTCAATGCAGGAGTGTCGATTGCTCGAATGCCTCTACTCAAGTAACAGCGCTACATAACTTATAGTATATAGGCGAGTTACAGCGAGAATGTTATTCAAATAAAAAATACCAGCTGATTGAAGGATATCTTATCGAGACATTATTGAAACTTACAAATAAATTATTTCGGAGATACTATAGTCGTGAACGCAGTGTTTCGACAGCTGCCCGCGTAGATAGATTTCAATAAGGAATACTATTTTAAAAGAATTCTTGCGTTGTTATCTAACAATTCTCGAAGAAAATACTGATATATTAAAGATAGGCGTGGACAGAGTATTCTTTGTACCATTTTAGTGTACAACTAATAAAAAAACTAGTAGGTACCTAATACACCGCCAAGAATAACACTTCAGTATAGATGCAAGTACACTGGAAAATAGTTAAACAGTGTACTAACTATACGCAATAATTGAATAATAGCAGCCCACACATTCTGTAGAAAAAGTGGCTCAAGTAACTTTCAATAACAACAAGTTCTTTACTGAGTTCTGACAACCAGCTTTGAAGGAAGACCACGAACCCCTTCTAAAGTACAAAACCACAAATCAAAACAATTATCCATGCAGGCTTGCTTAAAAAGAAAACTACACCTCTTAACTTACAGAATATAATATTACGTTGAAGTAATTCGTAATCAAAACAGTTACAAGCCCCCCAAAATCAACATAGTTTCTCTCAGCTCTTGCAAGAGTCAGTAAACTGTTTTGGTCTCTTCTGAACTCTAGTCTGTGTATAACCAGCTATAAGGCAGCTCAGTCAGCCTACGACATCAACTTTAAGATCAATATGCAGACTATCTCTGTGGTTAAAGCACTCCCTCATAATAGTCTTATTTCCTGTGTGTGACTACAGATCGATACAATAGTTAAGTATACAGTAGGAGGAAGGCTTCTCACCGTATTTCATGTACTCCGTGATGATCATAATTGGCCGCTTTTTCAATACGACGCCAAAAAGTTGCACCAAATTGGAATGATTGAGGAATCTTCAAGGGAGGAAGGTAACAGACAAGGCAGACAGAATGCAATAGCGAGTGAAAAGAAAACTAAACATTATTGAATTAAACATATCATAGTGCATATTACTTCATTCAACAATAATAAAAGTGTGTTTTCGTATTTTTATAATATAATAATATAGTAGATAAGATGCAACTTAAAACTATTTAAATACTTATTTAACTGAAATATTATTAACGCAACTTGTACTATCCATATGTTTCACGTTATTAAACATAGGTAATCTATGCATTGTCAACTTCATTTACCAACACTCGTGTTAAAGGTGTCCTACTCGAATGCACTGTATGACCTCTAAGGGTGGCAGATAACTTGTTAGTAGTAAAGAGTAAGTTAGTATAGCAAGCACCTCATATTCTTGGCTTCTTCGATAAAGTCGTCTTCGTTCATGGCACCCTCGCCCATGTGCTTCACAGCAACCTGCATTCCCCGGAATAGACCCCGTCGAACGACCTGCGGTGTAGGGAAGGGACCGGGGTAATGCGGAACACTATTCATAAATCCACTAAAAAGATATCAAATCTTCCTACCATGCATAATTAATTAATGAAAAAATTAAATTGGATTAAATATTTTTTTCCCCAGCTTTGTTTTTTAGATTGCAAAAGGGGACAGTATTCTTAGAAACGAGTTATTATTGATTTTCGTAATCATTATTAATGCACTGTTATTTTTTATAAAAGCTAAAAAAATTCATTATTATAGTTATTATATCTTATATCTACTTTTCAATGTGATATTCATTATTAACTGTTTAAGTTTAAAAAATCATGGCAAACTGAAATAAGAAAAAATGTGAATTAATAATAATATTATTAATACACATTTTTACTTATTTCAGTTACTTATTTCAGTATTACTTATATTATACTATGCTTTTACACAATTCACACCCAGAGTAGTTAGAGTAGACGCAAAAACTAGCACTTTGTAAACTTTATAAAATCTCTCACCCTACAAATTTGCTACTAGCTGTTAAAAGATGACCCATCATTTTCATATAGACACGTATAGTGTGCTAAAAATAGATCATGTAGGAAATAATTTAATCCCTTACATGACAATATTTATTAATTATATTTCCTAATTAAAATATATTTAAAAAATTTGTGATAAACTACGTTTGCTTTACTTTAATTTTAAGTAGTTATGTAATAATAATATTTCGTTATAATTAGACAATTTTGACTGGATTACATTAACTGAAACTCAAGACCAATTAAATAACAGGATTCCAATCTAGATAAACATATTTACATTCCATATCAAAGCTTTGACAAAATGGATTAAGCCAACGCAACAAGAAGAATATTATGTATCAATAATTCGTTTCAAAGAGGTTTGAAAACTCACACCAAACTGCCCCTTGCCAATAGCCTCGGGCTCCATCTGCATTTCAGCCGGGTCCAGCTCGAACTCATCCAGGCCCATACCCGCTGTGACGGGACACTCCCGGTCCTTCGTCGGGGGAGAGCGCAGTCGAACTACAAGGCCGCCCGAGTTGTGCTTGTGATAGTGGATGACGTCAGACACGGTGGAGAAGGGATGCTTCTCACTCAGGTAGTAGTTTGTTCCGGTTCCGTTGGTCTCCTTCCGGTGGATGTGGTAGTGGTGGACCTTCAATTTTGTAGGACTGTAACCAAGGAGACAAGGTTCGAAGTAAATCTCGTGCTACAGATATCCAATATATACACAACGCGCCAAAATGACAGAATAAGAGCAACAAACATGTTAAAGCAACTATGCACAGGTGATTTCTGACAAATAAAGATGATTAATGTAGAACTATTATAGATCAATAAATAAATCAGAAGTCACATTTTATTGGCTTGTTAATCTGTAGTAATCTATTTAGCCTGTATTGTGAAAATTGACTCCTGCCTGTTTTTTAGGTACGGATGCTGATAGGTACTTTAAATTAAAATTCCATTGTGTAAATTATAGATTATCCACTGAAACTGCTTCATTATCAACCATGAATCACCGTTTAACTAATCTATAACATACTTTGCGCGGATTTATAGATAGAGAATATTATATGACAACATTAGGAAATTGTATTTACTAGAGATATTATCGAGATCATAACAGTAACAGTTTCCTGGTGATTCTGGCAGTGCAAGTCGCTTTTTGATAGCTTCCTGGATGGATAAGCGAGATTTTGCGAGTTTCAGACGACTAGAAGTGAATTCTCCTACATATTACAGAGTAGCCTTTCCTATGTTACCGAGACTGTCTGACTGACAAGAGGTAAATCAGGTTCAACCCAAATATAGCTTATAATAACCCAAATATTGTCCCAACCCAGACTCTAATTGCGAGGCGGACATGGTAATCGTTTCACTACAGACAGAGGGTTATACTTTCATTCATTGAAATACTTTTTACCATTCTATAGGAAGCTGTCTTCGATTATTTTATCTAGACTGTCACCTAATTTACGAAGATAATAAATACGGTTAAAATAATATCGCCAATTAAGTAATACAATTAATGAAAGATGTCAAAAGTTTCAGATTTCTTCATATTTCACAATAATATTGAAAATCAATGTATTACTGAATTTCAATTTTTAAACATACAATTCAGTATATATGGTGCAATACAATAATTAAAAAAAACAAGTAATCTAAAATACTAGTCAATATGAAAAAATCTAAGAATTCTTACAAAAGGAATGCATAAATCTTTACAACCCTTAGTCTCATTACAATTTAACTGTTATTTTCGTAAAGTACTTTAAGTACGTTATTCGTGACCTTTTTACAATCGACAGTTAAAAAACTCATAAAATCAATAACTTCTTATTCACGATAAAAGGGCGAAGGTTCAATCATAATTTTAGGGTAGGAAATGATCAAGCTATTACAGCATAATTCAGACTACACCTCATAGAAGAAAAGGGTTTGGGTGCATACCACACCAATGTAATATGCAAATTGTGTATGAAACATTTAGCTGGTTCTTGGCTATATAGAACAGCTGTCAATCAAATAATAAATTGGGTCTTCCAGTTTAGCACTGCCACTACACGAGATAGGTAGGATGCAAAGGCTTACCAACAGGCCTTGTATATGAACTCATGTTATTTTGATACAATTATACTTTATGGGTTGTGTAGGTACCACATATATGGGGACACAGTATACTTGTATTTATATCTACTTGGCTCAAAATATCTACTTATAAACGCAATAGTCACGCACGGATATTTCGAGTATGTACTTCTAATCTAAACTATAATGCCACTTTTCTTACAATTAATAAGTACTTAAAAGAACAACTGGAAATACTAAGCCTCAATTCGAAGCTTAAAAAAGGCACAGAAAAGGTTTACAGTGAGACCTCCCTGTAGAATAATAAGGCTGAAATTATATGTATAATTACATAATGAGTCAGCAATTAATTATTGCTACAGTCAATTAGCACGTATGCGTCAAACCAATGTATGTGTCAAACTAAATTTTCCCGTAATACTACCCGCGATCACTGCCGATTTACACATAAGACCTCCGACAAGTAAGCACAATATGAGATAGTATTTCAATCAACGGATTATACATATGAAATGTATGCAATATTTTTATTATTAGACAGACTCCAAATCAGTCACAAGACAAATGGACAAAAGAGCAAACAAAGTGTAAGTAAGATATTACCTAGATATAGTCCTACTTAGAAGAAACGCCAAAACTTGTGTGTCATCAATGAATTGAATTAGAATGAATGAAACAATGTTGGCGCAACACAATATCACAGATCTAGAAACACTAAATCATTCTAATCGTACTGTGTATTTCAGACTGTTCTCACGACATAAGTGCGTCTTAACCAAAAAAAATACGGAATGAGTAGAGATTATAAGGTTCATTTTGTTTCAAAGGTCATACAAATACACACAATCACATATACTATCACAGACTGGGAGGAGCTTTAAACTTGAGAAACCAATTTACTAATACGATCAAACAGTAGAGCTTAGTTCACTTAATACAGTTCACAGGTCTAACAAGGTTGACATACATAACTGATGCAAATATCACGATATCATAGCGCATTACTTATGAATAACAATCTAGCAAAGTCAATCATTGCTCACTTTTCAACTATATTATGTAAATTAGTAATCAACACCAAATATAGATTGTGGGTGATCGGATACCACATCATATTATTCTCCGATCATATTAATAAAAATGCACGATCATAAATATTAAATAGGTAAGCAACAATTTCCGGACTATGAGCCTCAAAATTAGGTTTCAGCTATTCAATATTATGTATCAATTGTGGTATTACTGCGATGAGGGTACTGTCCACAGCAGTCAAACACACACTGCAGCATAAGTTGTATCATTTTGCATATTAAATACGTTATAATATTATAGGTGACCGATAAACTGAATCTATAATAACGCAAACAAACCAGCAAGCACCTGCAATCAATAAAAGGGATTTGCAGCTGACAAGATTTATACATATATGAAGTACAATAATTATTTGAAATGTCACTGCACTATAAAGAGTAGACATGCGCTAATTTTGATACAGCTATCGAATTAGATAATAAGAATATTTTGAATTCCACTTTAGTGCTTACTGTTAGCGAAATACTTAAAACTTTAACAATAAATCACTACCAGCTTGTCCTTTATTCCAGTTCGCAGGACAGACTTATCCAAATAAAATGGAATTACCGATATACAAACATTTCCGAATACTATAATCATAAATCAACGGGACCTTTTCAGTCAATGACTTCTTCTCGAGTCAATAACATTTTCCATTGAAATAAGACGACTATCGATCAATAGCCAAAACATTACACAAAGCCATCGCAAGTAATCGAAATTTCTTCAAAACATCATTTATCCGTATATAAAACGGACTTATTATTTCGAAGCTTTAAATTATAGAATTATTATAATGGCAATAGGAAGCTAGGGTTCTACTCTACAGTGCACTAATATAAGTATATGAGTCATTCCCTTTGAGAACATTGGAAACAAGAGCGGGTCAGTCACCGACTGGCAACAAACTCACTACGCAGCTGTTTAGTTAACCATTGCATTATAACCCCGCAGATCTCAGTATTTGTCAGTGAAAGTATGACATTAGAGGAAAAAATGAAGAAAGAGGCAATCATCTAGACATCGCGGATATATGCACCAACAGTGTGGCCGCCGTGCTACTAGCGTATAATATCAATGTTATAGATAAGCAAGGCATGAGACAGAGAAAATGAGCAAGAACTATTTAAGTAAAGGTAATATAATCAATCTATATCTGATCTTATCTAATGTGTCCCATCGTATATTGTAATCTAGACGTATAATAATATACTACCGTTTACCCCCAGCTACGAGTATACCTACTTTGCACATTAATTCATAATTTAGAAATAACAGAAGAACTAGAAGCTTATTGCCAATTGATTAACCTTTAGAATTAGATGAATAGGCCAAGAAATAAGTAGGCAACTTTCAACGAAGCAGTTACTTAGTGTATTGGGTGACAACGTTTGAAAAAACCTGACTACGTTTTGAAAACATACTGACGAGACGAAGGAGGGGTGAGAATGTCGATGCTTTTTGAAAACAAGAAGGACACCTTTTACAGAAGAATAAGGTGGGATCGAAAGATACCCTATTCTATTCTCCAGTTTCTTGGTGGAAGGAAGGACGAAAGGAAAGATGAAAAACGGTAACCAACAAACAAACAAACAAACATACACGCTATTTTGTAAGTAAAGTAAGTATAATCAATGGCTTCTGTCAGTGTGGCTTATGCTGTCACTTGCAGACTTTGTTGTGAAAGCTGTAATATCTCGGCAATCCATTCAATCAGTGACTTGATTTACTTCGAGGAATACGCAATGAGAAAGTGAGAAGACAACGGGTGGAAAACAGAGCTGGGACAAAAATCGATTCATACATTGACAGACGAGCTAGCTGCGTTCTAAGTGACTTGTTTTTCCCAGTTCTTAGTAAACGCAGCGCAGGGCAGCGCGCCTGTGTGATATTGTACGGAACTGAAATTACGTATACCCCGTAATTCAGAGAAGAAAAAAATAGGGGGATCACAGGGATCACGGCAGACAACTGTGCACAAGCGTGCTAGCACAATGAGCACTGCAGCCGCTTCTTATAGCTACACAAATAAATGCTCAACGAGATCTACAGCGAAGTGATTCAACAAAACGGACAAAAGAATATTATATTGATTCAAATCTTTAATTGTTCGTGTGTAAGGAATGAACCAATACCACTGATCATTACCAGAGTAACATAATTACTCCAATATAAAACAATAATTATTATCATCTCTTTTCAAAAAATAAAATTCAAATAATAAGGTAGCTAAGTAATAGCTTTATCTTTAAAGACACACAATTAATTAACAGGGATGTATAAAACTCGAGAATTGTTTTATACCACTTCTCCTCAAGGCGAGTATTTCCCCTCAAATTCAATCAAGGCTTTCAAATTTGAAAACAATTTATAAAACCTGGCGATTTTGTGATATGTATGTACATCAAACAAACTAAGGTATCATAATAATAACTACAAAGCAATTAGAATAATTAATATTGCGTAGGTATATTACACCATAACTGTGGAGTGTGAAGCCAATTTCTGTCAAACGACGAGAAAGATGTGGTTAAATTCAGCTATATACTACAAGAGAGCTAACTACTTACACTGAAACAGTAGGACTATTATTTCAGTAGAAAGTGTTAAACCCATACACTGCACTATGCCATCAGAGCTAGAGACTAAAAACCAAAGTTGTCTTTGAAGTACCTGAACTTAAGCAGGCTGAGCACATCTGCACATTTTAAAGCAGCTAGTATATAATTTTTTCGCTCTACATAGATGGCTCTATAATTACTGAAATAACTAAATAACACTATACTGGCTATTAGAAAGATCAATAATAAAAAAGACGTTTGAAAATAATTCCAAACCAACAATTAACTTAATTATCAAAGCTTCCTGTAGTTCTATTGATTACAAAAAAGAAAAAGCGTCGATTATTCAGCAATGTTTCGTCCATTTTGTTTGAATAAAGTAGCTGGTAGGCAAGATAATATTATACTATAAATAATACCAGAAACAGAGGAACTGGTGAAAGATGCACTTACTACATCCTGTCTTCTTGCATAAGCTAAAACAACATCGATTTCTTAACTGTAACAAAAATCTACCTCAAACACGCATATTTACTTCAGCAGGGGAGGGAAGACAGAATGTCTTTAATTAACTCAAAACAACTGCAAGAAGAGAAAAAACGAGGAGGAGCAAAGCCTTTTGAGCAGGATGACACTTCCTCGTAGCTTCTGCCCTATATTGGTAATGCATAGATACATATTATAATACAATATTACGCAAAATATACCTCCTATTTTAGTACCGGTAACAATAACACTTTCTTGTGAGGTTAAAATATTGCACTACAAAGCGTGGGAAGAAGCAGAAAATATTGTAGAAATGGATTTCGACTCTGCAGAAATAGTGGCAGAGAGAGGAGAAAAGATAAAGGAACGATAAATTAATGGAATAGCATCAAGAAGTATAATACTAAATGCAGTGTTCCAGGTGATGTAAGATGCCTTGGGAGAAAGTCATTCAGAATTGAGTAGGTATAACGTGTATGGTGGAGGCTGATATCCATCTCAGTAATGTTGCCTAACTGTAACGTACATCGTATATCTTATATACTGTTTCTGTGTATAGGTCTTACAGATCAGTACGCAGATGTACTAAAGACAATCAGGTACAAAAGCGATGGTCTATCGTATCGTATTGTAACAATTATTATTAAAAATTTATCGATTCTTTGGTTCATGAGGGGGAATTAGAATGATAATATCCCATAAAACGTTTTCTTAAGAGCAATCTTATAACGCAGATCAGGAAATGAAGGTGTGTCGCAATGGATATCAGAGTATGAGTAAAAAGTAGACACTTCAATTATATGAATCTTTGATATCCTTGCCAAAAAAGGCTATTAGTATTACTGTGTATTGTGATGTGGCACTGTCTCAATATAATAATTTAATTATATTATGTAACCTGCGGGCTGAAACAAATAAAACTCATATGAATGATTATTAAAAAATTGAAATATATTTTACTAATAACTATGCTTAGGTGGGATTTATATTATGTAAGTATTTACTTACAAACCCTTTTTCTAATTTAATATAAAATTAATTATACTTTTTAACTAAAGATTATCATGTAAACTAGTAATGAACTAGGCAATAGTTCAAAGTTGCCACAAAAATTAATAGTCAAAAACTGTTGCTACCACTTCGCCATTCAACAACCGCATCGCCTTATAGCCTTTAATTCAAAATAAATCAATATATTAACAAAAAACGTAGAAATCAAAATTTTACATCAATAACCCGGCCATAATATGAGAAACGTTGTATATTAATCAAAAGTCTATTAATCACACATTTCTTCAAGAAGGCAGCCTTAATATTCACACGTAAGTCTATAGTGGCTCCCACATGAAAGACACACGGTGTCAGTTATAGTCACCGTTATATCATCAAATCAACAATCATGACGTATATATATGTACATAATAGAAAACCCGTGGTCATATTATCGGAAGTGTGTTGAAAATAAGATGCAAAGGTCACAATATGCCAAAATAATGTTGTCTTAAATGCAGATCAAAGTACTTAATTCCCGCATTACTGGCAGTATAAATAGTTGAGAAAGTTGCACTTAACAAATTATTATAAATACGAATAATTATTAATTGACAACAATAAAAATATTAACAATAATCAAAAGACATAAAACTATCTATATTCAATCTCTATTTCCCTTTGACTCATACATAAATTGCGTGAAATTTTCCCAATTTTTGAAAGCCGATGCGAAACAATCAATAAAAGGCAAAAAAACTATATATTATTGTGTAAGAATCAACGCACCTTTCAGGGTCTCTGGATGTGACGGAGAGAGTCAACGTGTTCTTCTTGCTCACAGAATCCCGGACGAGGAAACACCCCTCTCGATTCTCTTCCAGGAGGATGGATTCTGCCTGTTGTCGCGTTAGGTCCTTGTAGTACCAGCTAGAGGAGGGAGGAAACTATTAGTATAGGGTCTTCGAATAAGAGTTTGCTTTACTCGATCGGTGTCGACATATTATGTTCTTGCTTTATTTTTTTTATCTTAAAAGCGACTCTGCATATATACATTTGTAAATTAAGAAATGAGACATACATTTACTCTTAAATCCCACACCCCACACATACAGACAAGTGATAATCGATTCATAGACAGACAAAACACCATTCCGTCAGTTTGATTTCAACCCTAATATTGACAGCTGTTTGAATGACAGGTTTTCTTAAATCAAGTTATTTTTGGTATGTCCTGTTTTACTTCATAGCTCTGTGGTATGAGTTCCGTGTGTTAGTCAAGGTTTGCCTCACTAGATAATAAAAGTGGCTAAAACTTGTTTTGGCTCAGTTTACAGTTTTGCCAAAAATCAATAATTAGGTAATTCTCGTTATATTGCATCTTTTGACATCTACATACAATTAATTATGATTATTGAAAAGAAAAACAAGGCAAGGCTTAATTGTTCGTGACCCTGATGACCCTCTATAACATAGCTCTCTTGTTTGGCAATTGGAAGGAAAGAAAGGGTCACACACTGCAGCTGTTAAGCTGAAAGGGATTCATTCTTTTCAGAGAAGATATTCTCGAATGACTCGGCAACCAACGAAAGAATTAAATCCCCCACAGCCACCCACCCACACACTTCACCTCGTTAGGTCTGAAGAGACAGACAGAAAGGAGAGATTTATGCACACAGCATCGAGTTGGAAGAGGATCCCCATCTTCAGGTCTGTCTGATTTCTCTCTCTCACTCAATTCAATATCGATTGATTCTCGATGGATCAATACCCACCCGGCAATAAAGCTTCTTTTACTTACTCAAGGAATACCTTACGTAACCGCACCATCCTCTCGGAGAGGTAAGAATAAGAAAAAAGGACGGCTGCAGCAAAGTGTCAGTAGCGTGTGTGAGAATTCCGAATCAGGACTCCCCACTTCACAACTTAACTTCTCTCTAATAGTTATCTGTACTCACGGACACATATCGTAATTTACTTTCTATCACGGCCAGTACCCCCCTCCCCCCAGAGCGAGGTAATTGCGTTAGTTACTCGGGCAAGACGTGAGAAAGAAA
The DNA here is from genome assembly GCA_036023295.1 of Invenusta paracnida. Classification (NCBI taxonomy): domain Eukaryota; kingdom Metazoa; phylum Platyhelminthes; order Proseriata; family Coelogynoporidae; genus Invenusta; species Invenusta paracnida. The sequence goes on from JAYRBW010084649.1 coordinate 12,459, forward strand.
AATAAATGAGTGTCACTTCTACAAGTCATGCTTTTAATTTATGCTGCTATCTCCCGAATAACTGAGGCGCAGTCCGTCAACCTCATACATAATATACTAACTTCAACAAACTTACATAAACTAGATGACACTTTGCGCGCTTGCTTGGACCAATGACTTCAATACACCACGCCGTGACATCCTATACAGATCAGAAGGGATTTATTTGGAGCGTTTTTCTTATTTCCCCCAAAAAAGAATCAATGATCAGAAGAAAACCCCTGCAGAACTGGCTGGCCAATAACTCTAAATATGTGAATATTGCATATTTCAAACTACATATTAATTAACTACTCTGTTTCAATCAACCAAAATTCCTCCACGACAGTTTGCTCTATTGTCAAACTCAATTCGAGGCGATCCAATTTAAAACTGGATTTGTGTTCTACACTGTTCTGATGATATTCAAGCGAAATAACTAACAACTGCTGTATAAGTTAAGAAGGTGAAATAACCGGTGAACTGGAAGTGGCAATTTTATATACAAAACAATTATCCCCTTTATACAATAGTTAATATATTTGTTTTCAGTTTTTCACTTACAAGGCTAAAAGAGAATTACACTGGTACCAGTGTGGTTCACTAAGTTCAAATAAAGTCAGTGAAACATACGCATGATAAAGTAAAAGGAAAAAAATAATATTAATCTACATTCCACATAACCATAGTCTAAAGAGTCACATTTTAAGGTACCTAGCGACTAAATAGCGTGATACTGTATCACTATATTACATTGTGTAGGTAAAATAAAAATAAGATAACAATAGAAAACTGACCTAACGACAAGCTTCCCCAACTTTGCAGAAACTTAAAAGATCCTTCGGAGTTTTAATTAGATTTTTATATTATGCTACATTTTGCTACATAAATGCTACATTTTGAAAAAAAAACTAAATACTAAATATAAAATTATATTATTATATACATATTATTATGTCTGTTATTTAAGTAACAGGTGAAGTGCCACTGAGTTTGTCACCCTTCTCCAATGAAGATCGTCAATATATTGATTAATTATACACTCTCTTATATGTCAAGGAAAAATCCTATTAATAACACACACAAATCAATTCAACAATTAAGGAAGGCAGAAAAGAGGAGAGAAAAATATTACACACGTCAAAGGAGACAGTCTAGTTCGCTGAAGGTTCAGCCTGGGTGGCGCTGGAATGAATGACAGCTGATTATGGGACTGGGCTGGGCTGAACACGACAACGTAACTATCACATTCTCTCTCTCTATCGCCTACTTGCATGTAAAATGGGACAAACACATGCCATGCATACGATCTCCTAGTACGACAGATACATATTAAACAGTTGGAATAATAGTGGGGAGGTTGTTAATTATAAAAGGAATCTGAAAACCTGCCCCTCTAAGATTGATCGTCACTGGCATGCTGGGTGTGACTGTAATATTAATTGTATTAGCGCCATGTCGACGTAGTAGACAGATATTAAACTATGTGATATACAGCTTATGAAAGCTGATTGATTATATTATTTCATAAAACAGAAAATTGGTGCCAACAAATAGAACAATATTAAATTACAATTAAAACAACTACATGTAAACAGCAGCAACATATCCGTATATCTGACGCGTGAAGTTCACTTAACAAATTATTTTTGATATTAAAATATAGGCTAACCGAGAGTTATTGCTCAAAATATTTCCGGATACAAGTAACTGAATTATATTATACACCATTCATCAAAATGAATAACCGAATTTATTTAACAAATTTCCTAAACATAATATTATATGACAAAAAGAAAATTATACAGATAAGTACTCAATCACCGTATAAAGAATTTCTATCATTTAGTGTATTATGATAAGTAAAATTAAAAAAATTGAAGTGTACGTTTTACAGAGGACATATTTCTGTTCTAAACATCGCTGTTTATATTCTGAATCAATATTGGCATTCACGAAACACAAACTGTCTAACTCACACAAGTGTACCATTATGACCTTGATAATGTCTCGGGTAAATAGCAATAGTTACCATGGAATCGTTTGTAGCAGATCGCCTAATATATAAAAAATGTGAGTCAGAACTCCCATCATTGACAGAGGATCACAGAATATAATCAATACAGACATAGAATGCCAAGATAAATAGCTTCCCTTCACAATTCTGCGATTGTGTACAATGTGTACAAATTTAAAGTTAGAAATGAACACTACTAACTCGTTTGCCTATTTGTTATCCATTTCATTGAACAGAGCAGATGTAAAAACGCAATATCAAATCAGTTTAATGCTATATAAATGGAGTAGGTAATTAAAACCCCTGGCTGGTACAACTTACTCGAATGTGGTGAGACTGTTGGGCTTCTGAATATAGTTGGTGGGCACATATCCCGCCTTCGCCGCCACATTGCGCACATACCACCACTGCGTGTTCGAGGAATCTACCACCGTGTAGCGTTCTCCCTTCTGCAGTTGGAGTTGGTTCTCGCGCACCGGGTTGTAGTTGTGGATGGCGATCACCGTGTTCTCAGCGTCGTCGCCGTTCATCTCGAACTGGAGCGTCGTGTATAGGGAGGAGAAGGGGGGGGGACACAGGGTTTCAACTTTCATCGATTGTGTAAGCAGTGTTGCAATGTAGAGATTTTTAGGCAGCGACATTACTTAATTAAAAACTGTGATCGACCATTGGACCCAACTTTCAGAATACAAAGATGCATCCAACGAAACATCCGATTAACGACTAAGTAATTATGAAACATCACGTGGAAAGTGGGCAAATTATTTTGTTGTAAGATTTTGTTATATTATTATCAACGCGTACTGCCAAGTAATCTCTGGGTTTACTCTTGATGAAAACGATAGAAGCCATCGATATGTCATTTGTAGCAAATGCTAAAACCGTCGATGAACTATCAAAATCTATTCACTGAAATACTGTTTAAATATGAAATTATAACACTTAAAATTCAAATAACTAACTTAAAGCATAATTTAAATTTGTAATAAAAACTATTAATTATAACATCTGGTCTAGTTAAAATGTTTAGCAATAAAAATAAAAGTTATTGCTTTTATTTATTTTTTTGTATTTTTATATACTTGCCATATATAAAAAAAGTTTAGTTTATCAATGTAATCATGTAATCAAATCACATCTTTCTGACAACATAATTATGCTTGTTATAACTGCTTTATATAGATTAATGTGTTGTCTTGAAATGCTTTTTAATACAAATAAATAGTTAATAATAGTTAATTGGGACTCGTTTATATCAAATTTACTGCAACGCAAGGATTTTGTACAATCGACGGCAAATCACAATACAATGAACGCAAAATCAATAATAGCTGAAAATCTTTCTAATTACTCTACGATCAAAATACGCAAGAAAAAGTCATCAATGTAAAATCTAATCGATAAACTCACGGAATCTGAGGGTTGATGCTGTCTACTTCTCACTACCGCCATCTGTTGTTGAGCAATCTGTTGTTGCTGGACAACCACCTGCTGTTGCTGTACTCTGCTAGTATCCATGGTAGCCAGGGAGGTCGCCACTGAAGAGACAGCTGGCATGCCCCCTCCACCTAGGATGGTTGTCGTGTTACCGGCGACAGCAGCGGCGGCAATCTTGACGGCGGCAGCGACGTTCAAGTCACGATCGGGCGCACCTGGCGCTGAGGACATTTGACAGCCCATTGAGCGCCGGTTGATGGCGTCGCAGCAGCTGTAGCGGCCCGGTTTGCGCCAGACTCCGGGGTGGTAGCGAGGGAGGAAGAGGGCATTCCGTTCCTTCGTATCTGAGTATGAGTGTCGAAAGTATAAAACAAAACGTAAAGCATACGCAGCTCATGTCGCTCAAAATATGAGTATAAGTCATGAATAGATAATAATAATTTAGTGGAAACATCCAGGACATGATTTTCATTTGGTTTATTCCGTCAAGGGTTTGCCTTGGTGGTCAAACAACCCGGAATATTACTTCAATTAATTATTAATGGTCACTTAATTAATAGTGCTATATAACACGTCCTCAGGATCTTTTTGCGTAATAAAACATTCCAGAGAAAAACAGTCCATGACTCTTTTATTATAATAATAATTTCAATGATGACTGCTTGTTTTTAATGTACACAAAAATCAAGTCGCACTGTATCTTTAATATTCCGTCAGCGAGATTTCTCCGTCCTAATGTGTAACATTACTATGCGTTTGCCAACATTCTACAATAAGTTTCAGTAAACTAAATAAAAAGGCTGTGAAAGCTCAAAGATATAGAAGGCATATTATGTTATCCTATAATATAGAAATTGGTGATATGATGGGGAAAAAATAGCCCAAATATGTTGAAATTTCTCCTCCAAGAATCCATTAAAACTGACTAAATTATTTAACTGATAAATCAAATTAAAATTTGAGTATTTATCAATAGCAAGTACGCAAAGACATAATAAGTATTTAAATTAATTATTGAATGTGGAAATGTTCCAATTTATCACAATGTAAGTGGCTATGTTACTGGAACTTAAAATAATATTCTACATGACTATTCATCAAATAATCTTTTTTCTGACAAAATAAACTAAAAACTCTGGGCAAAGATATATGCGCCACGTATCTTTTGACTGACTGGCTTAGTTATGTATATATATATAATAATACGCACTTATATTATACAGATGATCTATAAACTGGTGTGAATGCTATTCCCATGTGGAATGTGGAAGAATGAAAATATAGACTGGCGGTGTATATACACGTTGCGTGCGAGCTAGGTAAGGCAATCTGAAACCCCGGATGGCATGACGATAAGAAAAGCACACCTAAGGAGCTGTTCAAAGTAAAATAAATAGAAAGCGAAAACTAAACAAACAAATTACGCCGTCTCCATGTGCCGATGGATGATGTCTTCCCTTGATGATCTGATTTATGCAATGATTTTGCGATGTCTTCTTTATACTATATTATAGTGTCCAAGCCACTGTCACTAATACAGTTGGGATAATTGTTGAAATGGGGGGGGGGGGAGGGAGATTCGTCATATATTATTGATAAGGAACCTGGCGAGAACGCTTATCTATATCTATCTAATCCGCCGTCCTTTAAGTGGAGTATTGATTGACAGAAAATATAGCATATACATACAGTATAGGCGATTTAGTTGTATCAGTATACTCAATGACTGCCCCTAGAAGACAATTATAGTATTATTATAAAAGAGTATTTATCCTCCATAATTTAACATTTCATAGAATTTACTATCTTTATGGTGGTCAGTTACTTCAATGGTTTGATAAAAAAACGACTGCAAATTATATAAATATTACATATTATAATCCATATTATATTTAATCGCCATTAATTATTTTTTGCACATTTAAATATTTGCATAAAAAATTACTTACTTGCTACTAAAGTTATAGCATTCCATGACTCATAAAAGGATCTATTTTAAACTTTTAAAAACTAAATTTCAGGACAAGTGGACAAACGATACACCATGAAACTATAGAACTAATAGGAAATTATTTCAATGCTACCAACAGAAAGAACTAAAACAATATAACAGCTAAATTTTTGTGAATATGTCATATAAACTTTGAGGATAATTAATCCTTTTGAACAAATCGATTCAAACGTGAATTCAAAGAAAGACAACCCCCCCCCCCAACTAATAAATGAAGGAGTACGTAATGTTAAGAAACTGGGGCAATGCGAGCATGTCAAACAGCTGTGCGAGAAAAGTCAACTCACAGAATCGAATTAGACTAATCCAGTCTTCGCGCTCGGCAGCAGAAGCAGCCACGATGTAGAGCAGGAAGCGATTGGAGCTGAGACAGTCTTCAACATAAGCCACCTAAGTAAATAATAATCAATAAAGACAATAAAAATCATGATCGATGAACTAATAAGTACGTCTTCCCTAATGTGTCAATTAGCAGATACGTAAAAGTAATTCTATTCTAACTCACTAATTCAAATTCAGTGAGTGTATATATAAATATATTGATCGTAAAGACGAGGTCTATTCATGGAAATAACGATATTTTTTAAATACAAATATCAAAAGTAATTTTAGTTGTTTTAATAAATCAACCAAAGAGCTACTTATTATTACTTTCAAATGATTTGTGAATTACAGAAAATGTTGGTGAAATCTAAAGAAAATGCTGTATATTCTTATTTTCGAATATTTTTTAAATTAAAGTTTAATTTCACAAGAAAATGTTTTCTTTTCTAAATACAAGGCAATATTCTGAATTAGTATATTATCATGAAATCTAAAAGATATTTGACCTCATCGTTAGAAATAATACTTTTTAAAAGTTGTATACATCGATATTACAATACGTTAATTAGTCTAAGCAAAATATTGTGTTAATTTATTACTAGGTATACAGAAACCCAAAATCGTGATTAACAAAACACCTTTAACCCGTTTACTTGCTAACTAAAAACATCTGAAACTCGCCTGGAAGACATTTTTCTTACTGTCCAGCTCATCATCATTGACCTTTTCCACAAACTTGATGTAACCCAACGAGAGGCGTCCTTTTTCGCGACCACGATGCTAAAAATGAAGACAAATTGCATTAATATTCTAACCATATAGGAGAGCAGCTTAATCAAAATCAACAATAATTATGACAAAACTTACTCCTCCATTGACGTCGTAATATTTGAGGAAAATTGGAGTCAAAACGAACTCCCTAAGTTTATAGTTGTCTCTGGTGAAGAACTTCTTGTTCTGTGATCGCTTGGTCAGGCGAGAAACTTTTAATTCCTGGTCAGCAGTCATCATTTTCTTTGCACTGTCAATGATCAATAAATACCAATATTATCATCCAAAAATTACTCTGACTCCCGACAATATAAATTGCTTTGGTTTTATGTCAAATTATCTTTATTAATCATATATATTGAACAATGACGATTTCTGTTACAGAGGTCAAACATAACTCTTTTAATATACTGAAGAAACAAAAAAACTAATTTATGTATAAAGTATACAATCATTCATAGATGCATCAAAGCTCATCATTGAACACTGGACAAGCAAATTCTTTCAAATACTAACAAATCAATATTCAAAATAAATCAAGGAAAATAAGAATTATATAAACATGTTATTAAATATGAAGAGATTACAGACTACTAAATATAAAATTTCCTATTAGAAAATTGAATAGGAAATTAGTGACAATTCTTTAATGGGGACTATAATATAATTATAAAGATTCAAAGCTCAGAAAAGGAAAATTGTTAAAAATGTAAAAAAACGAAATATTTACATATATATGCCTTCTATTTAGATTTACTTCATTAAACAAATAGCTTATATAAATCATAAGTTAATTTATACAGGTAGATAATTTATAGAATTAAAACTAATAAATTATATTTAATGAAACATGTTTTATAACTATATCCCTATTTAGTTTTAAACCATTTAGTTTTACTGGGGGGCTCCAACATTTTTGCTGTTAGTTTTAAATGATTAAATGAAGCAATGTAAGTTTCAGTGACTTTATTTATACAATATTTAAATTATAAGACAAAAATTTAATTTCCAGCTATAAAAACAAGCATTTGACAAAAATGCAATGACTATCTACAATTCTATCTACTATCTAAACACATTTCTGGATTGATATGGCCTATAATTTAATATATAGGGTCTCCAAAAAGTTCCGTCCAATTTTTAGTACAAAGTAAAAAAAATTAATCCATTAGATTTATTAAATTATGAATATAATTACATTGCAAATGTAATATGAAAAGAACAATAATTTGAAAAAAAATATCAGTTGAGTCAATAATTCAGTTAAACTGCTAAAAATGCTCACCATTATGATCAATGCATTGAGCTGCAATCGTCCAATCACATTACAACACACCTTTTGGCACATTTATCAATAGTTTGCATCTGTTCTTTAATAACATATCAAAGATGTTGAATATTTCTTAGGTTCTGACTGTATACTAAGTCTTTGAGCACCCCCATAGGAAAAAATCTGGAGGAGTTCGATTTTTGAGGACTCTTATTAAAAATAAGATTAATAAAATTTAATAGCTACGATTCTTTGCTGTTTATTAAGTCTAAAAGCCATGATGACAGAATGACACAGTTTTAAATTCTGTTCTAAAATAGATTCATATTGATGCAGACAATTTGTTGAAATTTCCAAATCTAAAAATAAATGTTGGAATTTCCACATTTGGCTTTTACTTGGTAAAATCGGGCAGAACTTTCTGGACACTGTATATAGAGGAAAAGTTATGTTATGTTTATTTGTTTTGTTTATTTATATAAAGTTATGTTTTCTTAAATTAAAATGAATTATTCTTTTATGCCCTTAAATTTGGAGTTTGGACTGGCTTAGTTAAAATAAATTAAGCAATAATAGTTACAATAATATGTTAAGCCTAATTATAATAACAATACAATTTAATGTAATAATAAATTTAAAATAAGAATATAAAAGATTAGATTATTTGGTCAGCTAAGTTCTGGCAAAAATATAATTCAAAACATTGTCTTAGACTAAATGTTATATACATTATAGTCTTATCAGTATTTGTTGTACTTAAAATCTGCACACTATTATTTTTTGTAGCAATAAAAAGTATAATTTACAATACATATATACAAAAAAATTAATAATAACAGAACAATCTTTAATTCGAAGTTTTATCCAGAAAATCATATAGATTTAGTATTTAATGTTAGTAGCTGCAAGTATTAATATAAATTGTATTTATTTGTAGTGACCAAGTCACATAATTATAAATGACTTAATTGAAAATGTATTATCAATCATTTATTCATTACACCCAGGAATATCAGTATTAAAACTAATTAATGATATAACATAACTGTAATGAAAATGTCAGTTAATCTGTTCCTTTATCTAAAAAAAATAGTCATAAATTGTTGTCATATTATAAATAACACTTTTCTGTTTTATTAACTTTATTTATTAATTATTATACAGGGTAATCACAAAGTCATGCAAGAGAATATTGTAGAATCATGTGGTTCAGTAAACAATAGATTGAGATTAATGAGTTTAAATAATAAGTTTCAACTAAGCATACATATTTGGCAGTACCTACTGTATATCATGACTTTATACAATCATAACTCATATATATCTGTAATACATCCATAATATCTTAACTGTCATGACTTTTGATTACCCTGCACTAATACAATTTTACTAATTTTTACTTAGTATATAAGTTAAATGCTATATTATTTGTGATGTATAATAATAGTTACATATTGTTGTTAAATTTGATAGATTATTATCATTCATAGGTCTAAAACCAATGTTATTTTAATTTATCCTACAAATAAAATTAAAATTATTTTTAAGGTTGAATATCAAAACATGTATAAATTGACTAAATGTAGTGTTTTAAATACTTATTCCATTTTGACTCCATTTAAAAAATGTATATATGTTGAAAATATTGACATATAAATTTTATCCTATATTATACTAAAAAATGTTGGTATAAAAAGGAAATTAAATCAAGTATTTCAATTAATATAATAAAATATTAACAAAATAATTAAATTATAAATATAAATTTTCATAACATGTCAAAAATAGAATTATTGTTTTTCTAAAATTAAATGTAAATATTAAAATGCAGTAAACAAAAATAAAAACTAATACATTTTCCACAAAAAAATCTATTAATAGTAATAAATAGTTTTATACTAAAAATATATAACAAAAATATAATTATTTGACAGATTGTAAATATAATATAAAACAAATAAAAATTCTCATATATAGTGAAACAAATATTTTTGACACAAATAAAGAAATTGTCTTAAATGTCAAAAAAAACTGTAATACATTAACCTTTTTCTGATGGGCCGATCAACATTTGATACAAAATTGAAATTAACTCACCCATTGGGGCAATCAAACCTTGATTGTAACTTTAGAATAGAAATGAATGTATTTTCTAAAAATAGCTATAACAAAAATACATATACAATGATTCATTTAGGTTGATGGATGAATGTCAACTGTTTTAGTTTCAATATCATTGGGCAAAGGACAGTAAAATAGGGTTCGAAATTCTATTGGCTGGAACAGGCTAAGTGATGAACATGTGTGCTGCATTAGAATATTTTGATTGGCTAATAAGAATTTGGCAACATCAATGTTATTTTTATGCTAGTTTTGTATACTGA
>JAYRBW010084660.1:0-22688 GCA_036023295.1 Invenusta paracnida
CTTGTGGTATTCTAATATACCTTACTGTACGTAAGTTGCGCGCATGAGCTAACAACCTACTGCCGTAGGTTTAGATAAGCAATTCAATATACATGTCTTGGTCTAACATAAGTATTTGATGCTGTACATATAAAAGCTAAAAAACTTGAAGTATAAGCATTTCACCAGCTTGGAAATTGTTTAAATTACATTGTTTACAAATATGAAACATTGATTGGATGTTTGTTTGAACAATGCTCTTATAGTTTGATGAACTTTTTGTTCATTTTGTGTGGAGTTAGAGTCACACATATACTGATCTATCAGATTCGAGCCCTATGAGTATGGACTTTTGACACAACCCTTCTGTTAAAATATGTATTTCTCAGTAACGAGAGCTCTGTGTGAACAAGCATTGTCGTACATTATAACAGATCCACCATCGCTATTGTTTTATTAGTATGTATTTTATTTCATTTTGAATAAACATCGAATGTAATAATATATTTCAAACAAACATTTCAAATATTGATTTGTTTTACTTGAATTCTACTAAAGTAAATTATAGTAAAATATATTTCGACGACATTAAGAAATAATACGTTTGTGATATAAGAATATGTAATTATCGACGTAAGTATTTGTAATATTATTCGAATAAGTGCCATTCAACTGCTATCAAAGAAACAATTTAATTTTGATTAATTCATGGCACTATTTAATATTCTAACAGGATTGTTGGGACATAAAATTTACTTTTCACTCCTAATTTAATTAATTAAGTTAATATCTCATTAGATAAGTTGTTCAATATTTCTAATTAATTTAAATTTAAATTACATACACCTTAATGATAAAGTACACATTTGGATAAACAACTAATGAACGGGATTAATGAATTGGAACGTCAAAATGAATTTTCTAAATAATTGTTCTTTCATTGATGTCAGTCATGAGGCACGTTAACTTGGTAAACAATTATACTTTAAAATATTCTTGTTTTTCTACTCCAGAAAATGGCCATCTGCATCATAATAATATTTGCTCAGCTTAAAATCGGGAGCGTTTGTTATTTCTAACAACATTTTAATTTAATATAGTTTACCTGGAATAATCGCATCCTTCCTGCTCAGAGTAAAAATAGTAACCCTCGTTTCTTAAGTAAGATGTAGATACCAACACAAAGCTACCTGCGGAGCCAATTCCACCCACAAAATCATCGCACACGACCCAGACGACATTTCCCTTCGGTTCAGAGAAGCCCTCCTCATCAATTCGAATAATCCTTCACTAAACAGACTCGACGAAGCTATTTTCACCAACATCTTAACTTAACAACCCCCACCCCCTGTTATCTATCGACTATCGACTACCATACAAGAAACTCTGTCTCTATATGTACGCAAACAGATTTTATTAAGTTAATCGATTACTGTTTGTTTATTACTAATAGTATTTAGCTAAACCACACACACACACACCATGTCACCCAACTCTCTCTCTCTCTCTCATTAACAGATCACTACTCATTGCTTTTAGCTAATCCGTACATTATTTTCATCTTTATATTGTATCCTTATTACTTTAATACGTATCCCTTGTACACTCTCACTTTTATCTCCTACTTCGTCTGAAGAAGGTGTCTTACACCGAACTATAACGTACTATGTTAAAACTACGAGTAGCCTGGCAATTTTATTTTATTTTATTCTACCCTCGTTTCTGCTTTAATTTTAAGGGATTGTAGAATATTATTAATACTTGATTTTATGATGAATATTATTCAGGAATAATAATAACAGTAATTCGATTTAGAAATTCACGGGTGCGTAGAAATTCTAAAAATAAATGACTGCATTATATATATTTCAATGGGACATGTGTGTTCGAATGCACAAATAATTCTAAATATTTCAGTTTAAAAATGTTCTAAAATGTTCACTTAAACAAGTTATACCTTATCAATGTCCCAGAATGTCAATAAAAATCTAATGTCTGAGCTGAATAATGTTTTAGCAATAATAATACATGAGAATAGTACTGGGATTTATTTGTAAATGTAAAATAGATATGTTTATGCTGCCAATTAAACTCTAAAGAAATCCAATACTTCATATATAAATGATCTAACTCGTTATGTATATACACTCAGTTAGAATTATAAGAAATTAGTTATTAAGGATGATATTATAAAATCTTATATTTTATTTATATGTATAATGAGGACTTACAAATTATTTGTTATCTAAAATCATAAGTGAGACGATATTATATATATTATTTATTTGCATGATATTTCACACAAAATATACGACAAAATCGTGTTTAGGAAAGTGTACGTAAAATAAAGGCGCAATGTATAATGTTGATAGAAGTAGGCATGCAATCAATATCAAGTGGCATAAGTTGAAGGATAACATTTGCTGAGTATGCAACTTATTGATGCAGCAAGCTACAGTGCCCTAAATACAAATATGCATTTAATTGCACAATTTGGAATACGACACATTTCACAGACAAAGTTTAAATACATAAAATTATGACAAAACCTAAATAAAGGGACAATAGCGCATTCATTGTGGACTAGTTCACTGGAAGACGCTCACATTTTATAATAGATTTAGTAATAGATCTTACTAGTCGACTAGATAAGAAAGAAACGTAGAACTTGCTTGCGAAGTTGACCATAAAAATTGTTGTGAGAGTGTAGCCCACTTCATAATGAATAATTCTCTTGTACAACGTGTTAGTTATTTCACCAGAGTAAAATTTCATGGACATATTATAGATCGCGAAATAGATACTGATTGGCGACGCGCTCAGGAAATAGCAAATACTCGTAGCAATTGTGATTTTGAATGAGAAGGTGGCGGCAGCCAGAATCGGGTCTACCGCCTCGTTTTCAGCTGGACCAACTTTGATAGATTTCTTGTTCAAGAATGAAATCATGCCAATGCTTGTTCCAATAAAGACAACAAGTGGAATCAGATCAAAGATGAAAATGCTGACCATATTATAAATAATAGGGTCGAGAAGCAAAGCTACCACGCAACGATTATTTTTTAGAGTGAACCAGAAAATTAGAATTGCGTTTGCTACAAAGGAAGACATAGCCACCAGCGAGACAATCAAAACACACTTCCAAAGAGCCAAATGCGAACGACCCCAAATTGGAAATCGAATTATAAAGAACCGTTCAACTGAGAGAACGCAAAGAAGCCAAATAGAAAAATACTTAAAGAAGTTTAAACTGAACACCTCCATTTGGCATGCGACAGAACTCATATGTCTGACTGTCAAATTAGTGAAAAGCGTGAAGAGATTCTTGTAATTGTAACAAAACAGGACGATTGTATCAGAAATGGCTATCAGTCCAGTGTAGAAGCGTGTCGAAAATCGGGTTCTCGAATCCCGAATCGATATCGCAAATTGTAGAGCGTTTCCGATTAATCCAAATAGACCAAGCGTTAAACAAAAGACAATTTTCGTTATTTTTAGCTTGTCGAAGAGGTTATCCCGATAAAATAAGTAGGCTTCAATGTTTCCGTAGAGATGACTATAATCTCCTGATCTTGTATCGTTGGAGGCCATTTAGTCAGAAAAACTGTAATATTTTTTTAAATGTATACCGTTATAAATATATTATTATAATATTTGCACACGCATATACAGTTTATATGTACACGAAACATTTAAAATATCCTTCAGTGAGAAGTTCGTTTTGATTGGTTCTTTTCAGTGTCAAATAAATATGTGTTATTTTCCTCAGCTTTTGCTCAATTTCAATTTTGTTGTCACTTCATTAATTAATATAGCTTTTTTAAATTAGAGAAACTTATTTTTGGAATTTTAAAGTTACTTTGAAATTAATTCTCACTTAGAGGTTGAACAGATATAATCATAACGTAATCAAACCAAGAGAATTCACTATAGGTCAGAAAAGCCTAAATATGTTGTTTAAATATGCAAAAGTCGCCATTTCATATTTCCATCAATCGATCCGATGGTAATTTACGTTCTAAAACAGTATAAAAGATAAATTTTCAAACGGGCAAATGTACATGATATAAAGTACTGATATAAAAAGTAAAAATATAAAAATAAGAATAAATAAGGGGGTAATTTATAAGAGTATAGCTTGAATAATAAATTTAAAAATTTGATAAGGGTAAATAACATTTTTGCCTATTTTTAAGTAGTAGGCACACGAAATAAAGTGTCTGTACAATTATAAACTATACAAATCAAATAATGTAGACACAATTAGTTATTTTCCGGTATCAAAAACTTTTTTTATTATTTAAACTATACTCTTATAAATTACATATTATTGTAGCTGACATTCTGACGCACATTTCTATATTTTACGTGTAGTTTCAAAATGGTGGATTGTTTGCTTGAATCAAAAGTGTAAGCTTTCTTTACGATCCTATATTCTCTTGTCATTATAGTGTGCACCAAACATTTATGGTTTTATATGACCTTATTATTACTACTTTATAGCATGTGTTGTTAAATATAATTATTTTAACTATTTTCGTTTTAACTTTAAACTTTATTGAATATAGATTTTTATTTTAAATATTCTACTCAAATTTTTTATGGGAAAAAAGCAATACTAGTTACCATAAAACAAGAAGGCTGTTTTTTAGAGCATTTTTAAATTAAATTCAAAATCTACATTGTCAAATTACCTTGTCTGTAATTTTGGATAAATGTATACAATCAAATACGCTAAGTGAACTATCTTTGTATTATTACTCTATGGATATAATCATTCATTATTAATAAATGTAACTATATATGTATAGTTTTAATATTATTGTTTACCTAATATTATTGTTCAGAAAATGTTAAGAATAATTACGTATCAAAAATTATTATTTCATTAAATTACAAAATTAACTACCTAGAATAGATATTGAGTATACTGCACAGGATACACGTAACTGTATTACTTATTTATAACATGTGTTATAAACTAAATTAAATATAACATTTTAGTATATTTTTTAAAATATATTGCTTAATAACAAATTCAATGATATGTTAATTGAGAGTTTTGATTCTACAGTAATACAAATTTTAATTATTAGCCGAAATTGGTTAAAATCATTACATATCTGACTATATGAAAGTAAATTAATTAAATCGAAAGATTCCCGGATGTCTTCGTTGAGTAAATATTCCGGATATACATACAACCGACTATTATATATTAGTATAATATATTACTATGTCTTTTTAAAATCTATATGCATTTTTTATTCTGTCATTAATAATGATTTTAATAATTTTTACTCAGATAACAATTTTATAAAGTACTTTGATTTTTTGTAATAATTCATTTTGTGTTTTAAATAATATACATACTTAGATATTGTTAATTATTGTTCGATATAATTAATTAATACACGTATATGTGTATAAAATATGTTTAAATGTTGCTATTATATTGCTTACAATACAGCAGACCTCCTATAAAAGATAAATTGTCTTATGAACGTGACTAAACGTAAAGATGTATAATGTAATAAAATGTTACTGCACATACGTAGACAATGTACTATAGTGTTCTAGTTTAACTTTTCTAAATAAATAAAATATAACTATTTTCAAAATTATAAGGAATTTAAAATTTTACGCAATCACATTTAGCTATTATAAAAATGAATTATAACGTTGTACCTTACAGTCAAACTAAATGTATATAATAAGTTAATTAGGTAGTTTATTAAAATAAACATGTTTTAGAAAAGAAAACCATTTTCTAGTTTCATTATGCGTGAGTTAAATTAACTTTCGGTATTTTTAGATATAATTATTAGCAAATGGAGTAATGAATATATTATTAAAACAGCAAATGTTATCAGAAGCGATGCGCTTAGTAAAAAGTAAGTAAATAATGTAAATAAATACTCATACATCAACTTCTGTATGACTTACTAATAATACGACTTACCAATTTGATATAGACAACTAATGTATACAGCATTTTGTGTAATTATTCTTTATATATTACAAATTACCTCAAGTTTAGAGAATTTATTGTTATTTGTTATTCTGTATCTGCAATGTTGTATCTGCTACATTGTATCAGCAATATTGTATCAGCAATGTTGTATCAGCAATATTGTATATTCTATGTTGTATCTGCTATATTGTATCAGTGATGACTAGTTCTATTTATATTTTGTAGCCTCTAGTCTCAATTTATAAGTTTTTATAATAAAATAAATTATTATTAGAAGAATTGGTGCAAGCGCATACGTAATTTAAAAAAACTAAGTGTTCTGTTAACACAAAAGCAGCTTTAAATGAGCTATATTTACGTTACATTATGATATTAGAACAAATGTAACTTAAACATTTGTCTCATTAGAAACTAAATTTATAATGTAATGTGATATTTTATAAAAAATATGTGCATTCAATATTTATAGTGAATATTATATTTCAATAAAATATACATACATATTCAATTAATCTGATTAAAAAATCAATATCGATGAAAAAATTGATTAGCAATAAATTAAATACAACGAAACGACATAAATGTTGATACAAATTTAAAAATGTAAGTGCCGAAGCTATTACATGTTGTAGAAAGTTCATTTGGAATATATGTAGACTATTTTTAATGTGAGTTAGATCTGTTTTTAAACGAAAGCAGAGAAGGGCCCCATGGCAAAAATAATTCGTTGTTCTCGTCTGGGAGAATTCCCTTGATTCATAATATCCAATAATAATGCTCTACAACAAATACACAAGAGGTATAAACATTCCTTATTGTCACTGGAAGCGCATATAATGAAGCTTAGGATGAAACATATCGTGTGCTGCAGTCGTAATTGATTGAAGAGCATAGTAAACAATCTGGAGCAAAGTAAACAATCTCTGGTCTCCATATTGTATATTATAAGATATGAGAAAGTTTGTGAAAAGTTATAATTTGTGACAATTCGAGACAAGATGCTCGCTGCATCTGGGAATTCAACATACACAGAAGAATTCCCAGATTTCGTCCTATTTTACACGACATACTTAAAACAGACACTCAATATTGCCAAAGTAACATTCTTCCTACTAATTGGATTTGTTGGAATCCTGGGAAACAGTCTCCATTTGGTGGTCATCATTGTTGAGAAGAGGAATCGCTTTTCATCTCGATTTTACACGGGTCTGATTGCCGGTTTTGACACTGCTGTTCTCATTGCCTTTGAGTGCCTCTACATCTACCAGCTTTTCAATGTCAATCGATATTATGAGATGTCGCACGGAGCCTTTATCTGTGTTGCGCACGTATTTTTGACCTACTTTTGCAAGAACGTATCGATTTGGCTACTGTGTGTCCTTTCCGTGGAACACTATCTGGTAGTCCGATTTCCTATCTGGGGTCGTTCTCATTTGCCCCGATGGAAGTGCTACCTAGTCGTTTTTGTCGTGGCATTGTTGTCTTTTGGAATCAATGCTCGACTACTATTCGTAAATTATTTCAAAAATGGCGTTTGCCAGACAAATTGGGCTATTAAGGCGTTTTACTTTAACATGATAAACATTGCAATTTTTAATATAATTCCTTTAATTATATTAGCTGGAACGAGCATTGGTATGATAGCCCTTTTGAAGTCGAAATTTCAACGCGTTGGAACCAATGATGACAAAGAAAAGGATCCCATACTGGTGGCAGCCACATTTTCCTTTAAAATCACCATAGGAACGAGTGTTTATTTCATAATCAGCACTCTACCGCATGGCATCTATCACGCAGTCTTTAATTTATTGCTAGAAATTGACCCTGAGCATACACTTGATACAACCTACAAATTAATTGTAGACTATGAGGCTCGTTACGCATTGACGGCACTATTTCTCACAAATTTTGCGACTCGATTTTACATTGCACTTATCTCCAGTCAACCAATGCGAACTACTGTGAAGTCAATTGTGAAATGTAAACAACGTTCAGTGGTTTAAGTCAAGTAGTTCAATTCTTAGAAGGTAATAATAATAATACACTGTCTACATACACGAATTATATATATATTTAATTATTATTCAAAAATAATTAATTGATGCTTCGTGAATTATAATAAGTGAAGTTTCGTTTGAAATTTTCATATTACGAATACGAGTTACCAAATTGAATACTGCATGCCCGATTGACGGGAATCAATTTTTTCAAAAAGTTGTCTCCAGAGTTGATGTATATACATACATCGACCACAGCTCTATATTACGAAGTGTCTTATTCTTGTCTATGTAGCTATAATCTATTCTTAAGGTTAAAAGGCAAAGAACAGACAATTTTGCTTATTTCTGATGACATTTATTGATATGTTGTTATTTCAAATCATTTAAAACATCGTGTTTAATTTATAGATAAGTTTAATTTCATTATACTAAAATACTATAATAGTGAAACAATTTCATGAAATTACGGTATTAAAATGTTATTGTAACATTGTTTACATCCTCCTAAAATTGTTAGAAATTATTTATGAAAACTCACGAAATATTAAAATCCTTTTATGTACAATATCATATAAATATACATATTATGTTGTTTCCTATCTATATATCTAAATGGGCACCGGAACTGGGAGGGCAGAGCCGGAAATCCCCCCCCCCCCACTTCCAATATATTTATGAAAAAGTTTGCGCCCCTTTGAAAATGAAAGTCATGCTACATCAAAAAACAATTTCGTGATATATGTATTAGTTGTTGTTTTTTCATTCTGTCTCCCCTTAAATTATATTTGCCCTCCCCTCAATCCTAAAATTCTTCCGGTGGCCATGATTTACATATTGTTTCAAATATATGTTCGTATATACGTTACTTTCTTAGCACACTTATATGCATAACGTCATGTTTTCTTCATTATACATAAAATATTTCTGTGCTTTGTCTAAAATATATTAAAATTTATATTTGTTTTGACTTCAGAGATATTATTTTAAGAAAGCTTAATACTTTTTTATACAATTTCTAACATGAAATGTGTTTGTTAGCGTTTTTAACTAATAATTAATACACTATTTAAATTGGTTTTTTATTGAATCAATGCATTATTTATCAAATGGCTTTATCTAAAAAAATTGAATTTACACTTTCCGTTTTATCAAAACCTGTTCTCATTTAAAGCAATATTTCACAACTTCCTTCTTACCAACTAAGTTGTTTTCGATAAAGCTTTCAGCTCACTGAGGAAGGACTATTAAAACACAGTGTCGTATGTCTTGCAACAACATTGTAATCGATATCCGAGAAAATAATACTGCCATGTCTAATGTATCTATCGGGTATCTTCTTGATTAAATTGAGTTTGGAAGTGTTGACATAGTGATGTCTGTAAACAAAATTATTCGCACGCATTAATAAAGAGGGATAAGAATATTCCTAAAAGGATGAACGAACATAACACAGACATAGGCAAACATTTTGCAAAACAGTAACAATTATTTATTTCGATGTATTTCTCTAAAATATAATTTAAGTTTTAAATTTTTCATTTTTAAACATCGTTTATATCAACATCTAAAATATATTTTCTATACATGATAATTAGGTATTCATATTGTGCATCGAAACACAACAACCCAATAATTTTGTTTAAGATTTTTAAAGATTTTATGCTAAATTTATTTTCAATTGATCAATATTCAATAGTATTGCAGTATTTAAATATTAATCAAACTATTGAAAAAAAAACATACACAATATTTTGTATATATATATATATATAAATAGATAGTGTTCTCTTATAGAAAATATATCAATATAAGATTTAACTAAAGTAATAGAATTTAAAAACTTTATTAAACACATTTAATAAACATTCGGCATTTAAAAAATAAAATTTAAAACACAAATGTATTCTATATTTACTTTGAAGTTTAGACTTTTTTATAGAAATTATAAAATAAGCCCTTTGTTAATTCAAAATTTAGATAAGTGGCTCATCGTACTACAAGACAGTCTTCGTCGCCTGACCTTTGTTATGGCATTACAAACACTCGGTGGATGAGCGATCGGACATTTGAATGTGCAGCACCCAAACTCTGGTATTCACTACCTTCCACAATCCATAACATTGAATCTTATTCGAGTTTTAAATATAAACTTAAAACGTTTATATTCAATTTATAAGCTAAACTTTTCAGGATTTTTCTGTTTATCTTTTTGTTTATCTGTCCTTCAGCGCTGCTGGTAATGTATTTCATTTTGAAGCGCTATATATAAATTATATAAATACATACGTAATACTATTATAATAATTATTATTATTATTATTATTATAAAGGATTATATTTTATTAGAATTAAAATGAATGTATGGGCCCCACTATATCCTATGAATGGGCCCCCAATCGACTTATGGGCCCAGTTTGATAATATTATATAACTTATGGGTCCCTATATCGCCTTATGGGCCCCTAGTAAATATATTTTATAATTTAAAGCCTGATGGGCCCAATCAATACATTTCATAATCGCCTTATGGGCCACACCAAATTTCAGGTGGAGCCCAAACGAGGATAATATTCTTCTTCTTCTTCTTATCATTATTATTATTACAATTCGATAAGCATAAACCGATCAATTTAACTAAAGTTAGTTGTTGTTTAAATATTTTTAGAATTTTTTGTAAAGCAAATAATTTACTTATTGGATACGGAATATTAGTCCAACAAAAATTAGATGTGGTAGTTTATAATTCTCATTGTCATTAATTTGAAGTTAATTGCTTATTTGTTTCAATTCAAATTATGGTTCACACTATAGCTCCTAATATATAATAAGCATTATAGCAATTATATACATTCTGCTTATAAAATTAATTTCCTAAAATTAATTTGCTTAGATACGTCGTTATCACAATGAATGAATGAAATGAAACACAAATAAATCTAATAATAAAAATTTGAAAAACAATTTTATATTTTCATTATGAGAGTAATATTTTGGTAGATAAATGAATAGTTGAATTGTAATTACAATAATGAACTAAAATGGAATTGTTGTATTACACTTATATTTCTTGTTAATCTAAAATAATTGAATTGTAGATATACGTTTTTGAAATATTACATTATTTTTAATACCAATATAATTATTTACCGTTTTATTAAGTAATACATATGTACGTTTTTTTCTGAGCAAGTATGAGACATTTAAGAAATTGTTTTAGATATATCAACTTGCATTTAAAACTTTTCTTTGTGTATATAAAGGCATTTTTACCCGTATTTCGGGAAGATTCTTAACATATAATAATGGATAAAAGTAACAATATATTACAATAATTTTTACTCACGAGTGCATTTTCCAAAGCAAAGATTTACCGGCATTCGAACAGGCAGAAAAACATTGAGTTTCTGGAGGCCTCCAACTCTCGTGTCGAACTCCTCTTCATGCAGACAACATCGCATGATCCCCTTCAGACCTCGTTGATAGTTGCACTTACGGACCAACTCTGGATACCGCTTCCGCCTCAGATGCTGCGGCGTGACCTCGAGGAATTCACGTTGTATCTCCAGCACGGCTCGCGTGGTGGTTGTCAAGGCAACCCCGTGGTGATGTGACCTTGTTTGACTTGAGGGACAGTCGGTGCAGATCAGGCCAACAACTAGTTGCAGGGGAAGCAGGCTGTTGGCGATGATTTCCCCCATTAGCGGGGTGACATCCAGATTGACTTCACCGTCTGCCGAAGTGGCTCGGCCTAAACGAACAGCCATTGAACGCCCGAGCTGTTGAATCACATGACCCGAACTGCTTCCGGGTATCTCGTGGATGACGTATGCTCCGATGGGTCGATTCCATAGGCTGCTTACAATATTCACAGAAAGTTCTACCCGAGCTATCTGACTGTTGAGGAGGTCAAGTTCAAGAAGGAATTTGAAGCAGCTGATCGGCTGGTTCCTATAGGAACAGGGGACTGGTAGAGATAATTGTAAATGTTAGGAAATTCATGTAAGTTTTAATCAATAATAAATAAAACATTTAATTATTAGACATTTTAAAATAAACTTATGCTTATTATATTGAAGCTGAAGAATGTATTTTTGTAGCAAAATCAGTTTTTATCATACTCATATATTAACTCAATGTTTCTAAAATGTTGTAGTTGCTTCTAAAATGTAGTTTTGATGAAATAATTAATCAAAGTCCAAAGAACATACATAAAAATGTTACCCCCCGATAAACAATTATTATCGAAGGTTTCTAAAAATATTTTGCCTCTGTGCCTCATTAAATTTAAATATTTTGAAACTAAGTTCATCATATATATATATTTATCAAGATTAAATGTTTCTTTGACAGCTTTAAAGATATTGTGATTCAGTAAATGCAATTTACATACGTATTCAATACCTCGAACACTTACTATAAATAATTTGGATGATTGTAATGATGAGGGAGCTCATTTCGATTTAAGTATATCAGCTGCATAGTATATACATGTTGCACCTGGATTCTATCACATTAAGTGTTTTAAACATATATAGACTAACTCAGTAAATTAGTACCTAAAACATGCATTTTTTATGTTTCTACAAAACAAAATATTTTGTATAAATATAGTTTTTTGTATTATAAAAAAGTATTTGAATTTAAATCTGTTCATAAATTTGAGCAGACAGCAAATGTAAGAAATATTATTCGTAATCCATTTTTCTTTTTCTAATTTTATATTTTATAAACAGAAAACAATTTTTCTAAATCGGGTTAAAAAATTATCGAAAAGCAAAATAATGAAAATCGTGTTTTTAAATATTACTTTAAAGTAAACGTGAATCAAAATTTAGTTAGATTGAATTTAATAATTTACAAAAATTAACATTTTGTTATAGTCTTGTAAAAACTGACTATAAATAACTGCAAATATTATAATATTTCTGTCTACAATAAAGCTAATATTGATTTTTAAACTAATTAAATTGAAATATAAAATAAATTATGATGTCAAGAAATAAATGCAATGAAACTATTATTTTAGATTATGTGCCAATGTTTCTTAAAGTTTTCTTTGATAACAGCAAGTATAAAATATAGTTATATTACGTTTATTTTACAGGTATTCAGAATTTAAAACAATGCTTAATTAAATAAAAATAAAAAATAAGCACCGATATTTACAAATTTAAAATGATTTATCATATTATACTTCCATTTATTCTTACTTTTAAAATGTTAATGAATACTGAAATAAATCATAAGTGTGATAAAACGCCATATTTTTAATATGCGCATAATTTTGTTCCAATAATTAAACGTTACAAAATATTTACAATGTAATATCTTTATGCATGTATATATATAAAAGCTATTAAATAAATTATAGAAAAAAATATTATTTAGAGCAACACAAAAAAATCAGCGGGTGATTTAAAGTCAATTTCTTCTATATGTCAAACTGATGTAAATTTTTCTGCTAAATAATGTATTTTTTAATTAAAATAATATTCTATAATGTATTTTCTATGTAAAACAATTCGATCTATATATGTAAGTGAGTTTTATCTTCGTTTCTTCCTATTTATTATTTTTTCGTGTCTTCAAGGGCACACCTCTTTCTACAAATAGTTCCTCTCATTCATGAACAGTATAGATATTTTAAAAAACGACAAACCGACGCAAAAGTTAAACATAAACTTTAAAAATAACCCGCATTTTTTTATTCAACTTGTTTTACTTAACTTAACGTAACCCATATTCTTTTATTGTTATTGCTAATCTTTGTCACGAATAACAGAGCACTTTTTATACATCATTTGTTTATCATGCGAATTATGATGATAAAAAATTAAATTACTATTTTAATTTTTTAATTTTACAATTGTTTGTTTTCTTGAACGCTTTTGTTTTTTTGTTATAATAAAATGTGATATTATTTTTACAACATACTGCATAAATATTATTAAACGAAATAATTTTCCCTTCTGTTGTTGATTGATCTCTCACTAAAAAACCCCATAAAATAAAACCGTAACTACATTACATCCATTAGGTATTCCACTTTGATCGCGAAGCTAATTGCCATTTTGTTAATATCTAAAAGCGGTCGACAGCAGTACATGAACCCTACAAGTATAATTAATGTATAACATACTACTAAATAGTTAAAATATGTTAAAAGACAATAGCTGAATAAAAAATTATATATATTTCCGAATTTTTTAATAACTCTTTATCAAGGAAGTAATTCACATAAGGAACGCACAACAGAAAGTGATTTAACGGATTTTAGTGTATAGGCAAAAGTTCGGAAATATATATAATTTTGTATTCAGTGATTGTCTTTTAACTTTATTTTACCTGTGGGCTGATAGCAAACCATAAAATTAATACTAAATAACTGTGAATAATTTACAAAACATCTTGCCACAAATTTGTTTATCTTGATTTCTATATTACATTATATAAATACGACATCAAGTAGGAGTATTTTAAATTAATACTTTTCATCGAGATTTGCTCTATATATACGAAAGTAAATCTCGTTAAATTTAATTTAAAATGAACATAATATTACTAAAAAATGAAGCCATTCAGACAAGTTAAAGGGTAATCGATTGTTCTATACACTGATGTTACACTTCCACAGACGCAAAAATGGTGAGAACATTACTAGGAAGGTTCTACAGATATACTTATATTCCCTCCAATGAAATGAGCCGTTGATCTGGTAATCCCACTCTTGTCTTCGTAGTATATAATGA
The DNA here is from genome assembly GCA_036023295.1 of Invenusta paracnida. Classification (NCBI taxonomy): domain Eukaryota; kingdom Metazoa; phylum Platyhelminthes; order Proseriata; family Coelogynoporidae; genus Invenusta; species Invenusta paracnida. Next base: position 14,703 of record JAYRBW010084660.1, read on the forward strand.
CGCTCTATATTTAAATGTTTATTCTTATAACCTCTATCAAATATCAGCTTTGTGTTGGTGGTCTTTTAGACTCCATTTTAGGCTTTGACATATTTTCTAAGTTCATGACTTTTGTCATAGCCAAATGTTATAGCCAAGTAGTCATGGTTTCATTGAGAACAGACCGATCAGAAAATCCTTACTCATTTTGAATGCTGTTTGAATTGTGGTCTACCATTAGCAGTTTTTGGTTTGCACTTTCATTAATTTGCTGACACGATACCTTTGAGCTATAAAGAAAGATATATGTTTTTCTTTGATCTAAGATATAATTTTTAGAATACTCAACTTGTTACAAGTATGTAAATACAAAAATAACGTTTTCCAGTTTGATCTAACTGCTTATTTTGTGACAACTGTCAGGGATCGGAAAAAGCACTGAAGTATTTATTATTACTCAAAATTGTCAAAACTATTTATTAAACTTGATTATTTTATAAAGTGCTGTAAGTGAGTAGTCCTTTATTATCAAAGTCGATGCAAAGTTAACAGAAAATATTTACAATTCACAATAATATATCATATGATGCATAAAATCTTCAATGCACCAAAAAATACGTAATAAAAAACAGAATAAATGACCCTAATAATAGAATTCAGGACATTTTTATTTTACATTTGTTAAAAACAGTTTCCCAAAATTGAAACGTATTTTATAATTGTTTATTATATGTAAAAAAGATTATAATAATAGAGTATTAAACATGGAGAAACCTTTGAATATCAAGTATTTTATGTTTATTATGTTTTTTGTAATTTTAGATTGTGTTTCATTTACATCTCATACGCATCTTTAATCTGTTGTAGTCTTTAACCTTTAGTAATTGTGTTATAAAACGTAATACAATTCTATAATAAAATATATTTATGCAAGTAATCCTGTACAATAAATTGAGAATTGAAAATTGGGAATATATCAAATGTATGATTCATTGAGTAACGAATTGTTTGTTAACAAAATAATACAATAGTAAAACAATTGTAAACATGCATACAAGTAAATAAACAATAAGAATAACATTATAACAAATTCAAAGAAGATAAACCGTTGCACATCAGATTGTTAAAGAAGGGAGAGAGATTTGATTCGAAAAACTTATATTATTTATTGATCATCGAAATCGTTTTATCAGTAGAAATATAAAAAAACTAATTCTAAAATTCAATTAACATGTGTTACATAAAAAGTAGTAGAAACCTATTTGAATGATTATTTATACATAGATTAGATAAAATGAACACAGAAATAAAACGAATTTATACGAATAAAATAATTTTCTTTTTTCCTAATAAAAAAATGTCAACTCCTACAAACATTTTCCATTTCAAAGTATATATTATATAGTAATAGCTGTAGTGATAGTCTCATAAAAATTAAATTTTAATTTATTATGCAGTGAGTTTTTTGATCAAAATATGTTAAATGTTCTATTGTTATATGTTTCAAACATTATACTATATTACATTACACATTATATATTAATAATGTGATAATAGAATTGACATCTAATTTTAAAGAGTAATCATAGTATGACTAAATTGTTTATAAAAATATTTTCATTAATTTAAAAATTAATTCCAAACTTGAATTATGTAGAAATAAACTAACTTACTATATATCTTGATTAGCTCATCAATCCCAAGCATGTTTACAAGAGAAATATATCGATATAGGGAAAAAAACCCATATATATATATAATTAATAATCTTGTGATTATATCTAAACTACTTATTATATACATTCATATTAAAAAAAGTACGTTAGTTTGTTATATTCGGTCCTCTCTTTTCAGATGCCAAATCTCATAAATACTACTTTCGATTAAGGTCTACCTCTTTTCATACTCGAGCCACCAAAACAACTGAATATTTGCCTAATTGAACTTTCTTCGTATTATATACACTTATTCTTTAGGCCATGTTATATTAGTAATATGTTTTATGCCATATGTCGCTCTTGTTAACATAGCTCTCTCTTGTACTCATTTACGTTCTGTCAAATGTTTTAAATATACATTACTTTATTATTATTAACATGTAAATGTAAATTGGTACAGTATAATCGGTTATTAATATTTAAGCGTTCTTACATAATTGGTCTATCTAACTGTCAAGAAGACTTGAAAGCTGCTTCAGTATAACATAATTTATTTGTTTTATTTATTATTTTAGTTATTTAGTTTTATTACTAAAATAATATTAAATGATGAATATATCTCTTCGAAGTTTATGTTTTGAGTCCATGTCCTCTGCATTATTCTAATTGCAGTCCATTGACCTTTTTGTATTTACCTTTTAGTCATGAAGAGCCTTAATAATTTATATTGGTTAATATCTATATATCACGTCAGCAGTTAAACGAATTTGAAACATCTATTTCATGCATTCTGCATATTTTGGTTTCTTCCGCGCACATTTTGCACTATACACGCTGTGTTTGAGAATATTCATTTTGAGCAGTACAAATTAAATAAAATGAAACAGCTCAGGGTTCTCACCTTGTTTTCCGAAGAGGATGGTATCATTTATGTTGGGAAACGAGTTGGAGCCGACAGTGGTGAGATCTCCAGAGTTAATGAGTTCCACCTTTCTGGCAATGCTCCTAGGAAGACTCTGCCGCATCTCGATTACTTCCAGAGGCGATACCGGCTCTGGTGGAACATCCATCTCCTGGAACAGACGCAGAGTCATCAAGTTGCTCTTATCCACGTCTGTCAACTGTAGCGGACTCATAGCAACAACGTCGTCTAGGCCGCCAGACCCGCCAACGGGTAACAAGAGGGTGGCGTTAGCAACAAGTACCGCAACCATGAGAGGTAAGAATGCGGGAAAAGACGGAAGATTCATGTGTGGTGAAAAGAGATTAAAAGGTTGGAAGAAAGGTGAGAAAGAAGGCGAGGAAAGTTAGGAAGGCTTGCGTAGGACACGTTGCGAAGTCCTGCAATGCCGGTTAGTCAACTGTTTGTATACAGTGGGAAAATGGGGTGGGAGTATTTCAGAAGTGATTAAAGAGGTGGTGTGAGAGGTATTTATAGTAAATTTTGTCTGGTAGATGCAAGCGATTTCTCACCAACTTTGATAGTCATGTTTTCTTGTAACCAATCGTAGTGAGATTACAGACAATGAAGTAGTTCTATTCTATGAAGTTATCGCTGCACAAGAGAAACGATTATTATTTAGTAACACACACTAACACATTATTATATCTTACTAAGTTTTGAAAATATATAGTATAAACAGTCATGTAGACTTCTCAAATTTTTCCATAAGGAATTCTACAAAAAATTAATGAAAATCTGGTTAATAATAAAAAATAAAATAGATAAAACAGACTTCTCTTAAAACAACACATTTACTACTAAAATAAATAACTTTATAACAAAATGTTATAACAAAATTTATTTTAACAATAAAAAATATAAAATAAAATAAATAAATACTGAAAAATAAATTTTTGTCATATACATGCACAATTTTAAAAATTAAAATTATGCATAGAAAGTATAGCATTCGCAATAAGCAATATTTTTATATAATATAATATACAGAATTATTTTTGGTACTTTATCTATTTATTAAGAAAATTTTTTTGATAGAAATGTATTTAAATGTTTTCCATTGAAAGCTAGTTTCCGCTCCTGCTTCATTTAATATTAATTATTATGATTTTCTTATCAATGAAATTCTTATTCACATGAAATTATTCATTTTTTCTTCTACTTAATTTCAAAATTAATCGATTAATCGGAAAAAAAGTTTAAAAAGAATGTTCGCAACTAAACAACAAAATGATTAATAGCTTCACAAACTTTTATGCATATAATTTCTGAATTGTTCCAGTTTGGAACTATTATTTTATTATTATTTTATATAATGAAGTTATATATAATTATTATTTATATACAATTTTTAAATAATTAATAATATATGAAACAATTGTTAGTTACAACTAATAAAATAAAAGTTTGAAATCATATTTAATGTTTTAATTTTATTAAGAGTAAGGATTGAAACTTCTTGATATTTTCTTACGTATAATATTTATTTGTTTAATTTATTATATATCTATTATGACACATTCATACATAGCTGTTAATATATTCCTATCATTATTATTATAAAAACGGTGAAAACGTGTGCTAACTCATACATATAATAAGAGATTTGAAATAAACGCAAGGGTGTGACATAATCAAAGGGTCAAAAATAATGTCTGACTTGAGCTGACTATTTTTTTAATGTTAACTAAATTAGTTATACCATGATGATACGTATGCTGTTGATAATGTTAAAATCTCACAGATAAGTAAATTGATAATTATAATAGACATCAAATTGAATTAAATAAAGTTAGATATTACCTTCTGAATATTCTGACAAATTGTACAATAGTAAAAATATATCAATCTTAAGTAAAGCATTTTTTAAATAGATAATACATTCCATGCTTTCATTACAAGTTTTTTATGATATGAGCTAACATAATTGACACTTATTTTAATAATAATAATAAGAAGAAGAATATTATCCCCGTTTGGGCTCCACCTGAAATTTGGTGGGGCCTATGAGGCGATTATAAAATATATTGATTGGGGCCCATCAGGCTTTAAATTATAAAATATACATATTGACTAGGGGCCTACTAACCAGACTTTAAATTATAACATATATTTACTAGTGGCCCATAAGGTGATATAATAAGTAATAAGTAATATAATATTATCAAACTGGGCCCATAAGTCGATTGGGGGCCCATACATAGGATATCGCCCATACATTAATTTTAATTCGAATAATAATAATAATAATATGAACTATAGTATACTTTTAGTCATTTTTGGATAGTATATAATATCTTGGGGTTAGCGCTAATTATGAGTTTACTTAATCCATCCTTATAAGGATTTTTGGAAGCGTTCCAAGATGGGATACAATGGATTCTATGCATGCATTTTTCTAATAGGGAATACTCTAGTTTAAATATGTTAACTAATTGATAAGCATAATTCTATTCGTTATTTAAGTATAAACAAAATGGTTCAGCTTTATGAATATGGTTAGCATTCTCCAAATCCTTTTCTGCTCTCCCTAATATAGAACAACAAGAATTAAGATTTTAGCATTTAACTTTTTCAATTCTATATTAAGACATCGATATATTATCAATTTATGCTTAGATTTCTACATACTTGTGCAGTTTACGCATATGGCGAACCAAAGGGGCCAAAACGAAATTCAATTTGAAATGGGTGAACATCTTCTTTAACCTGCAAACCGGGCTATTTTAAGCATCCATATCTGGGGGGGGGGGTCATTGTGCTTATATATTGTGCATATAATTATCAAACTTTCATGTTGGAGTAGAGTTTTTTAACATGGTATATAGGTAAACGAGGATGTTTTGTAACTTATTCCATTGCAAAAAATATTTATTTTTAAGAAAACATTAAATTGAAAAAAAAGTTTAAAAAAATCTGTTTTTTTTCAGAACAAAGTTATTTTTGTTAAAAAAATATCAGTATATCTGAAATATTATCTAAACAATAATTTCTTTTTATTAAGTACCAAAAAGTAAAAGAATTTCATTGATTTTGAAAAAAATTGTTTTTACATTAAACGGTATTTTTATCATGGTCACGTGACCATCCCATAGAGTGTACAGTAGTGAATACAGTCACGTGACCATCCTATAAGGTGTACAGTTGTGAATATAGTCACGTGACCATCCCATAGAGTGTACAGTTGTGAATATAGTCACGTGACCATCCCATAGAGTGTACAGTAGTGAATATAGTCACGTGACCATCTCATAGGGTGCACAGTAGTGAATATAGTCACGTGACCATCCCATAGGGTGTACAGTAGAGAATATAGTCACGTGACCATCCTATAGGGTGTACAGTAAGGAATATAGTCACGTGACCATCCTATAGGGTGTACAGTAGTGAATATAGTCACGTTACCATCCCATAGGGTGTACAGTAGATAATATAGTCACGTGACCATCCTATAGGGTGTACAGTAGGGAATATAGTCACGTGACCATCCTATAGGGTGTACAGTAGGGAATATAGTCACGTTACCATCCCATAGGGTGTACAGTAGTGAATGTATTCACGTGACCTTCCCATAGGGTGTACAGTAGTGAATATAGGGCTAAAAGTTATAAAACTATATTGTAGGGAAAAGTCACGGAAGCTTATATTGCTCCATTTGTTCGTTAAAAATTTACACAAAAATGCTGGAGGTTTAGGGAACAATGGGCCCCCCTCCTCCGGTGTCCAGGGGGTTAAAGTGAGTATTTATCTAATAATAGTGAATTTAGCTCGTGAAAAGTGAAATGAGAGAAACTCGCTATTTACGAGAGAAATACTGCTGCCCAAAGGCAAAACCGCGTTACGTCCATATTATGAATTGTGAATACTCATAAAAAAACTTTTCTTAATTATATCCCAATATTTTGTGTCCGATTTTTTTATTTACACATATTATTACGTAGAATTGGAATAGAATTTTAGTGGATACACTGTCATGCAGTAATAAACTTTATAATAAAAATAAAATAGTTAACGCGTTTCTGCCTTTGGCCTTTGACATACGTTAGACGTAAGTTACGCGCTTTTGCCTTTCATGATTAATTTAGGTATAATATATATTTGTATATATGTATATTTATACATATACATTTTTAAAAATAAAATCATATACATATAATTTATTAGGAAACAATAATAAAAAATAATTAATTTAATTTAAACCATACTTTTCTGTTATTGTGATGTTTAATGGCAGTTGATTCTCAGCGTTTAATACACACGATAGTCGTTTAAAACACAGTGTTTTAAATATCGATTTATTTAAATATAATATGCTATAATTGGAACAAATATAACTTGTAACAATGTAAAAGAATAACTCAAGTCCCTTTTAGAAGACATTTGAGGTTCGAGATTAAGTGTGTCCGAAGTAATGTTGCCTCCCAGCTAATTAAGATTAATGTTGAAGGAACAGATGCTGAACGAATTGTCGTTGAACAAAGGATTAAGATCTGGAGCAGTAAAGGAAGTGCCAACCGAAGGAGTGATTGACGTATTCTTCACGAATGTTGATGACAACGAAAAGGATGAGTTCCCATACAAAGCTCTCGTCATGGCTTGCTCATCTTTTCTTTCAGTTTCTACATAACATAAGTCTGAATTGGATATATGCCCGGTTTTTTTCATCGTAACTTCTCTGGGGATCCCTGAATTCATAATGCGCGTTTTCGCTGTCTTTCGTAGGCTAGTGTTTGTATAAACCTTACCATCTTCAACAGATTTTGTTAACCGTTTCAAGCATTTAGCAATTGTATTGACTCCCATTGGTAACGGCTTGTACCAGGTCTTTGTTGCCTGTTTAGAAATAGGTGTTAAGTAAAATGCTTTTTTGACCATTGCTTTCTGGGCGGTGACTGACATATTCTTTGTAGATTTCAACAACGCATTTCATTTTGTTTTCTTTGTTTTCATAAATGCAGCCAACCTTTGGCTCCATGCAACTGTTTTTAAGGCCAAATGTTTTATTTTTAGAGCACCTTTCGACGTATTTCAGAAATTCAGTTCCATCCCTGTCTTTTTCAAGTATAATCTGAGCATTGAGAGAAAATTCGAGATTGCGATGCTCGGAGCATGCTCCAAAGCGAAATGTAGCCCAAGGTGATACATCAATGTATCAATTTGTTGCTGAGGATTGGCTGTACCGAAAGCTCCAGACTCCCATCGAATATCTTCTATGTCTATTGATATAGCACTAACTCTCCCTTTCTGGCGAACATTGCCCTCAGCGGCAGAATCTTTCATTAGTGCATCTAAGGCTTCTCCTGTATCTAAGAATTCACTGCCAGTAAAGATACTAATTGGCCTTTTCATAGTGTAATTGACATAGTGCTGTAAAGCAGCCATTAGCTC
>JAYRBW010084671.1:0-22687 GCA_036023295.1 Invenusta paracnida
GATGTTTAAATTATATTTTTGTAATTTCCAAAAACTATTTATAGATTTATATAGCAGTAAAGTATAATGGATCATGGATCATGGCTATAATAAATATTACATATTGAATTATAAATTATAATGAAATGTTGTATTATTTTGGGTCAAGGAACTTATGGGTCACCCTGTATTATGTATAATAGTCATAGATATTTGTTTTAATTTACGTATATATTGATTAATTTCTATGATAATAGTAATATATATAATGTGTGCACAAATAAATGAGATATTAGATTAAAGCATAATTGATAATATATAATTGGTGTATTTCAGATATTAAATCACGCCTGTGAATAAATCACTAATTATATACTCATTAATAATTAAATTAATAAAAGAAAATAACTATGTAAAAGTAGGAATTGTTCAACAGTAAATAATATTATATGCACAGTTTACTGTAAAATTTGTTTAGTGGAGCAAAACAATACGCTGTGTATTACAATAATATTAGTGTGCTGATAGACTGAATAAACTGATAAATGATTGTAGAAGAAAGGTAAATATCATTCAACAATAATGCTTCTTAGTGATTAGATTTTCTTAGATTCTATATACATGAATAATGAATAGGATAGTTAGTATAATTGTTATTTAAGCTTTATTAGTTTATTTAGTTTAAATTTTAAAAATATATAAAAAAAGAAACATTCAAAAGTATTGCATATTTAAGTTAATAATATGAATGTTATAATATTTAACTGCCTTTTCACTTTAAGTGCGTTAACAAATTTTAAACAAAATTCTTTTTTTAAGTATTATTTTAACAGCCTAAACAATTTAATATATTTTTTAAATTGATTAATAGATTGGAGAATAAGATATTTGCTAGAAATAATTACCTAGGAAAAGCTTTGTAATCATATCATAAGTGGATAGATCATAAAATGGATCCTCCATTACAAAATAAAAGATATATATAAAAAAATAAAATAAATAAATAAATAAATAAATAAAAAAGTCGAAATAAAATTGTTAATATAAAAATATGACCAGTAATTTATTGCAAAGGTCATTATTACCTGAGCTTCTGAACTTTGCTATAAACACGGAAAAAAAGATTAACAAAGGTAATAATAATAACACTATTTTTATATATAATACCCAAGGTGATACATGTATGTTACATTTTGACAATAATTAACTTGCCGTTATATAATGATACATATAGTCAATTTGATGCATAACGTATTTGTTTCATTATTATTTTTTTATTTGTTTGAATAAAATTAAATAATACATATGCCTAAATAAATTATCGTAATAAAATGTATTTTAAGTAAACAATAGGCTTATTTGATGATTTATCCATATAAAAATACTTATGTATTAAGCAACCAAAGCTTTTACATTCTAGAAAGAGCTTTTTTAATAGAAAACTTTCTAATCATAACATTTCAAGTTTACCTAAATTTTATCGAATATATATATATATATGTCAATATAGGAACTAAATATCCCAGCTGTATTGTCATAGAAGAGAAAGGATAGTTAACAACCCCCTTAAACTAAGCAGTCCAAACGGAACACGTGCTGGATATGACACTTGTAGGAAACGCTGGTTTGGTAATATGGATGGTGGCTAGTGCAGAGCTAGTAGAGATATAAGACTAAAGCGAACATATTATAATCTTATCATTCAAGGATCTAAGAGTCTTTGAGAGCCAAAAACTTGACAGGAGATGTACTTGAGGTGATATCTTTTATAAACATGTATAAGACAGAAAAGCAAGGAGTATCCCTTTTCAATTCTTTCCACTCCTTGTCGAAAAAATGCTTAACGAAAACAGAATTAATCTTGCACTGTAGCTAATAATAATGATGAAAGATTGATTGAACTTAAACTTGGTATATTTATTACATAGTTGCGGCTGTCTGGCTGTATTTGGTATGAGTACAGATTAAGACAAAAACAACAGATATTGTACCTAAGATGGATTATTACTTATTAAAATGATATCTTACCAATTCATCCCGCATTAATTATTTAATTTTAATATTTCCCTAATATGATTGAACAAAAGTTGCTTTTATTGTCATTTTTTATCGGTTATTTTTATCTTATTTACAGTTTAATTGTAGAGTACCATAAAATAACATAACAAGTTATATTATTTATATAATAATATAATCATATCCTTAAAAATCAACAACAAAATATAAAAATATGGGTAATACAGTTTGGCAATAATTCTATACAATTCCAAACCGATAAAATAGATCATATTAATAAGTAATAAATGTTCTTAAATATTATCATATTATTAAAAACAGAAATACATTTTTGACAAATTAAAAATCATGTATAAGGTTGTTATCACATTAACACTACATATAATCTAATACCATTTACATGTTGTTAGAGCATTAATAGATAAATGCTTAAATAATTCTGCATCAAATAAAGTCAAACTCATAAAAAATTAATAATTCCAAGTTAGATTAGAAAATATGTAACATTGGACAATATATGCATGCGTACATGAAATATTGTGAAATGAACACATTGCAATATTTCAGCATAATATGTCATAATTACTTTAAGAATATGTAATGACAACATGCCCATTATATGTGCAACAACATTTTTTGTAGCTTTAAATATATGAAATCAGAGACAAATAATATTAAAATAATATTTACTGGAAAATTTATATAATTAATATTGATTTACGTTTCAAAATAATTTTTTAAATATGTAATTGCAACAGCTCCGAAAAGTTTGTAAATTTCAGCAAAACGGTTTACATTATTGGAAAGAGTGACTCACTGGAATGTCTTCTTTAGTGAGAAAGTTTTCTTGCTGACTCAAAAGAACGTCCACTTGCAGGGCATCTCGAAGAAATATCTAGAGAGAGAGAGAGAACTTCACAATAAAGTTTGCAATCTTCGAGTGCATTTATTTAACATACCAGTATAGCATACAGAACTAATAAAAGTAAATCGTTTTGTCATAGATATTGACTTGATATTGAAGAATATGACATCTGTAATATAATGAAATTTTACCAAAGGTATTACAAATATATACAGATATTCAATTGAGATTCTCTAGAGATGGTCAAACTACTCGACTTTATACATAAACCGGCGTCAGATTAAACCTGACACGCACAACACGAATTTGTAGAGTAAGATGAGCGCAATCAGTAACGTCATATTGCTCAAAATAGAAACATTCTCGGGTTTCTCTTCTAGGATCATATTTTAAGGAATATTTTACGCATATTTTACGGAAATTTTGAAAATTAAGGTAGCTTTTCGATAGCATATAGAATACATATAATACAAATATGGTGACTTTTTGATTTTCCTATATAAGTAATATCTAGAACATTTATTTATGCCTTTTGTTTTGTTTTAATAGTACGGACATTTATATACCAGTATGACATGCCCATCTATATAGACAGTATATGGTATCAATGATTGCAGATGATTAATCAACGTTTAATCGCTTGTAAATTCACTAAACAAAGCTTGTTAAACTTTAAAAATTAATAAGAACTTTTTGGAAAAGATAAAAAATCGAGACATAATTCATCTTAAAATATTTAAGAACTTGAACCAAATGTATCAAGCTAGGTACTTTTTTTCAACGATTAAACATTGCTTAAACTACAATGTATACTTTGAAATGATATGCTTTAATTAAATATATACAATATGTATGGAAAATGTACTTGACATAAATTAAATTCATGAACAAAGCATTGTTTAATCTTTTAGATATTTTACTTTTTTTCTAAACTTTTTTCGTTAATTTTATTAGTTAAAAATAATTCTTCAAATTTCTTAAATTTTTAAAATACATAATTTGATCTTCAAATTTTCTAAACCGTTTCTACATTTATCAATTAGATCGACTTATAGAGATAATACATTTTGGCACTGTATATACACAAAGTTGTGAAGTACATTTTTATATGACTAAGTAATCATGTGTAAACTTGGTAAACTTTTTTAAAAGAGAATTAAATAAATAAGTAAAAGTAAAACATAATCATAGTTAAGTTAATTTTTTGGAACATGAATAGAATGAAAAAACAAGCCCATGAAATCAAACAAAAAAATCATTGGTTTTACGGAAGAACACCTTCCTTTTCAAGAAATATAAAATATATCAAAACAACATTATCTGATAATGTTTATCTGACAATGAGACCATTTAAGAACTGAATGAGAATATGTTATACATAAGATCATACTATATTATATACATATAGATTATGTTACCTATTACTCATTTAGCTCATACAATTCCTTATTATCTGCTATTTTATATTATTTTATATTATTTAATAAGAGAAATATTCTTTAGAAAATTATTGAGTCTTTTTCGCGACAGCTTGTGCTTATTTCAATGTTTATCATTATAAAATGATATATGCCGATAATCATTTTATAATATGAGAATTTAATGACTGATCAAATATCTTGTAAATTAATAAGCTAATGCAATCAGAATATTTATTTTATTGTTCATTAATCGTTTTTTATTAATTATTGGATATTTATCAAATCACTTTGAGATTTAATCTAATAGAAACACAGATATGGTTTGGTATCGAATAAAATTTATATTAAGATAATTATTAGCTACACTTTCTGTTTAAATCATTTCATTTTTTTAAGTATATATATGCCTTGTATATACAGGGTGGCCGAAAAATTGTCATACACTGTTAGAAAATAAAAGTCAAGACGCAATATTAAATGAATATAAATTCAACTATTTTTAAAACTTTTTATAGACCACAACAGTTTCTGCAGACACCAAAACTGACACCATTGACTTCCACAGATTCTCTATACAATGTTACAATGATGAATTCCAGAGATCAAGAATACTTCACGGACTTGTAAAGACTGAATCTTTGACAATCACCCAAATTGGAAAATCCATGGGAGTATAAGGACAAGTAAACAAAAAGGAGAGAACTCAACTGGTCCACGACGACCACTCCATTTTATAACAAATAAACTTAATTAATATAAAAAAATAATAAGCTCCACATAAACATTACGGAAATGAAGAACACTTAAAAATATTGCGACATATGTACATTAATAGTACAATGGAACTAATGCTCGAAAAACTTCCATAACATTTTTTAACACGTGAAGTTTATAAAGAGGGAGAACCTGCTCCCTGCATATTCAAGAAAGGCGAGTACGAATCATCGAAGAAGAAAATAGCGATACGTATTTGTATTGACATTCTTAAAAACCAAATTGATTGCTTTTGAGATAAGATTTCAATTCTAATTCTAGTTAACAATCGAATATCAAAGATTCTAAATTTCGTAAAATATATTGGTAGAATAAAACACTTAAAACATTTATAAAATGATTAAATGATATAAAAATTGAATTAAATATCCTTACATTATAACTAATATAATAAGCCTATAATACTAATGTAGGCCAGATTATATAAAAAGAAATGAAATATCTCAAGTACAGTATACTTTGTTTACAATAGAATCAAAATAAGCTTTTCACAGATCACAATTGAACTATTATGTTAAAAATATTTGCCATAAAAATTAGCACACTTTTAGGAAAAGGCAAGAAACAATATCGCACAAATAAATGTTTTTCTATTTTCATCAACGTTTTGAAGTAAGTGGTTTTTCTTAATTAATTAATTAATTAATTAATTAATTAAGTAAAATAATTAATTATATAAATGTGTTTATAAAAAGTGTAGAGTAGAAAACCAATACTATCGTTACTTATTTCCTATAGTAAAAATGGAATGTAAACTGAATTTAACTATAATGTGAATAATGTTAATATTTTATAAGAATGATCATAGACATAGAGCAATTAAACATAGAGTTTCGTATCGTATAAATTCTGTATGGAGTTTATTACCATTAGGTATTCAGCTACCAAAAGCTTTAAAAAATGATGTTTTAAAAACTAACAGCAAGAAACAGTTTATGTAGTAAAGCATTTAATAAATATATGTAAGTATGTACAAGACAAATATATTTGACAGATAACTTACATATATTCAAATTGTATGAATATAATATATATTTGCCATTAAAATTAATTTGAAAGAATTATTTAAAACTACTTTTAGTCTACCCACCCATTTACATAAAATTTTGTAAAGTAAAAGATTTTCTATTGTTGAAAATTAACAGTGCAATGTATTTAAAATCAATGAGTCAAAACTCTACGTTTAAATATTCTATGAATATGATAATCAAACAATGTTTTTATATACATTTAAACAAAAATGATGTGGCTAAAAAAGTGTATTTTATAAATCAAAAAAGATAATACGAATTATAATGATGAACATGTAATTAGTCAGCTCAATTTAAATCTTTACTTAGAGATAATCAAATTAGTGAAATGAATCATAAATCGTTTTATAGTGTTCCCATATATATATATGACAATTTATACGTTTATCGATGTATGTTTGTGGAAAGTTATTTTGATTATACAACATATAATATAAATGTTTGTCTTTAAAAAAACCAACACTTCTATCGATAATTTCGAACATAATCATAAACATACTTTTTTGGAGTATATTCAAAATGAATGACAGAATACATTAAAAATATTTCACAGCTATGTTGAGTTAAGACATTATTTAAACTTGTCTAAAAACTTATGCACTTATATATGCCAACAAATTCTACGACATAGTGATTTATTTAAAAATATTATACCAGAAAGTAGATAAAAGTATTATATTATTATTATAATAAGTAACTGAAACGGTATAACACACTTAAGAGAGCCAATATATAAAAACATGTATCTTGTTAATATCGTTGCGATTTAAAGGTTTATATTTCGTTCAATCATAAATATGTGTATTTTAATCAGAACCAGTGTGTGTTACATAAAATTTAATAGTATTTAAAAATATGTTTAAATGCTAAATAATAAATTATGTACTATTCTGCTGATTATAGTTACAATTGGTTTAAGAATTGTTGTTGTTATATATTTTAGTTACTTTAATTAGGCTAGATTCGAGTAGCAAACTCTAAACGTCTAATATTTACAATATATATTACATATAAAATCGTAGAACCTATTCTTTAAGAACTTCAGTGATTGATTATTTTAAAATATTTATAATACATTACTTTCTCTAATTATTTTTTAAATTAATGAATTTAAAAGACAGATATATTCTATATATTAATCCGTTAGATCAGAAATAATAATTGGCAAAATGATCGTACAATCACAAAACATAATTTTTTCGTAATTTAAAAAACTGATCAATTAAATTACAAAACAATTCAATGTAACGCCTATATTTCTTGAAATAATCGATGTAATGAAGTTGACAAATTAAGGATTAAGAACCCACGACTTGAACTACTCATGGTGACAACAACCAACCTGATAAGAGAGCGACTGTGACAGGAGACTTTGTCGGTTCTCCCACATCTGACGCAGGTCTTTCCAGCCCTCCTCGAGAGCGTTGAGTCTTTGACTAAGAAACATGTACTGCGCGTCTGTCTCTCCCTCGGTGATGCGCCGACCAAACTCTATGAGTCGGGTGAATTCAGCCTCGTAGGAATCAATGTCCTCTTTTAACTCTTCGTGTTGCACGAGAGATTTCTCTGCTTCTGTGAGATCCTTGGGTATGTCCTCTGAGGCAACCGTCGTCTGCATCCGGCTCAGCCAGAGATGAATATGGTCCAGGTCCTGTTGTAACACAGGAATCGGAAGTGAATTACATCGATATTTAGTTTGTCTTTGTAAATTAATTCAAAGAATGTTGGATAAATTCCTACGGATGAATAATTTATCATATAATAAATATTGCACATTTATCAGTAGTTTTTAAAATGTATATTTATCAGAATATTTAATGTATACATTTATCAAACATTCAATGGGTAAATTTACCAGACGTTTTAGTAAGTAAATTTACCAAACATTTTAGTGGGTAAATTTACCAAAGACTTCGTGTATAATTCTCCAAAAATGTATGGTTTAAATTTACCTAAATTTTAAAAGGCACATTTTACAAAAATGTTATAAGATAAATATATCTGAATATTAAATATATAAATTTACTAGTGGAATTGAAGGATAAATTAACTGAATCTTTGATAGAAAATTTCATACTCAGAGAAGTTGCACACACTAGTTGTCCTGTTGACAACAAAAATAATATTCGGATTCTAGCTCATGCATTTTCAAACATGCATCCATGTTTTTTTACAAATATACAAACGTCAACGTCACTGTCACTGAGCAGATACTATCTATTAGCAGATACAAATCTATTAATTAACTACTTAAATATTCACAATAACCTGAAAGTTTTGTAATTAATGTCTACATTAACCCCTTATTATGCAAAGCGGATTCTTAGTAGAATAAAGTGGTTAAAAATCTATCTTCGTAAAATTTTGTCTGTCGTCTAACTTCCTCACTGTCAAAATTAAATTATTATTCAATATGGACTCATGCGTACAGTTTTTCAAACTCAGTGGAGGGCCTGAAGTGTACATAATATGAAGTTTACACAAAAATTCGTAAATGATACGCTTACTAAAGAGGTAATGCCCAAAACCAAAACGGGTAATTTTATCAACTAGTAAAGTGTGACATAATTGTAAGTTTGTACGCTAGCTGAATGGGTTGATTTGCAAGGAAGGATAGGTTAAAAAATGTGACCCCACAAGAGGAGAATATATATTTGCAATCAAATCAAGTCAACAGGCAATGTATGTATATCTAAAATATGCTAATCATAAATATCTCATAAAATCATAAAAAGAAAATTAATTTATTAAAAAGCCTATAGGGAAATAATTTATCAAATAATAAAGTGTAAAATGATAATCAACATATAGGAACAGATACGAATTACATTTGCCGCTAAGGTTAACACATATTTATACAAAAAATGAAATTACTACTTAATAAAAAAGTACCCTAGAGAAATTATGCAGATATCTCGAAAAAGCAAAGAAGCGTTTAAAATCATTAGTAACCAACGCCTAAAGATTACAAATTGTACTACAAAATTGGATATCATTATTTATCTCAACTATTCAGCAGATATACAAATAGCATAAATACCTAAAGGTATAATAAGTCAATACAACTTCTTAAATGAGTGAAAATTGAGATATCTATGTACATTTTTGAGACACTCCCAAAATGGAACAGTTTGCAAGTAAAGACAAGCAAAGCTTTTCAAATTTGTCGATTGCCTTGCAATTATTTTGGAAAATTATTAAATCTAAAAATGCAGTTTTCCCCCCGAATAACGCACCTGAAGAAAGACCTGAAGTTCGGAAGACTCAGTGAGCCTGTCGTGTCTTTCTTTGAGCATTTCTGTGAGTTCCTCCCACAGTTCCGTGAGTTGGGCTCTCTCTTCCTGGACAATGGGTGCTTCCTCGGGCCGTTGCTCCTGGAGATCCGAACTTTCAGAGTCTAGTCGCTCTAACTTAGCTTTGATTGCGTCCATGTCGCGTTGAAGGCCTCCCATCTTCCGCTGGAGCTGCATAATGCCCGACAAATCATCGCCTAAAATAACAATATAAAGAGTTAAAAAAGAATATATAATTATGTAAAGATAGTCATAACCCGGAATGAAGGCTTTGAATCTAGTTTTCGCTTTTATTTCTTCCATATTTTATAACCTAGGAGTACCTTTTTAAAATAAAGGAGATTAATAATTCTTTTATTCCCGAAGAAAGAAAATATATAACGGGCAACTTTTAGGCACCATGTAAAATACACAACAAATTTTAATGTTTAGTGCATGTATTAAAATATATAAATAAATGTTACATCAATAGGTAAAAATACCAGAAAATGTGAACGTATTATTAGTCGAGTGATAACGAATTGTGTAGGCAATAGTCAAATATACACCCACATGATCAACATACCCTTTCAATTCCATCCCCTAGTAAACAATAATATAAGATTAGTTGCATGACAGAATCTAATCATATTAAACATTAAAAATTAAGTAAATCATATATAGTAGTAACTATGTTCACACTGATAGTAGTAATGTCGTTGCTTTTTATATAGTTAAATCTGTACGTATGTATAATTGATTTCTGCTCACCCAGAATCGTGTTGTATCCTAATTGATAAAATTATTAAATTACATACTATCTATAAAAAATAATAGATTCTGAGCAGAAGCCACGCATTAGCTGCTGTAGAAAACGCTGTGAATAAGACAGTCTCGAAAATAACAACGATAAAAAGACCCTCAAACAAGTTAGCTCTTCATCAGTAGTAATAGTTCTTTAGAGAAATACATGCATATACTTACCTAACTCATCAGTGGATTCAACAAGTCTCGCCTTATCTCGGATCCATTCGGCCGTTTGCTTGCACTCGATGAGGTACTGGTTATACCGATACGACGACTGGAGCTGTGTCCTTCTCTCCTCCACTAGATCCGCTAATGAGTTCCAGGTCTTATTCAAGTCATCCTGCTTCGTGAGGATTTGGGCTGTCTCCGGATGTTCCACGGAAATGAGTCGTTCAGCTAGGGTATTGACAGTGGCAACGCGCTCAGCGTTGTTGGACATCTCCTTCTCGAACCCGTCGAAGCGGTGTCGGATGACCTCAAGCTCTTCAATCTCGTCCCCAGGAACCAGAGTGAAGAGAAGCTTTTCGCGTTCGTTGATCCAGGTGCGTACAGTCTCAGCCTCTGAGAATACCTGAAACCCAAGAAAAATGTTGTCTTAAAAATGTAGTTTGAGGGTTGCATATATGTATAACTAGTTGCAAAACGCAAGTGAAATATATAAATAATAAACTGTGCATAAAAAATTAACTCAGCTTCATGCAAAAATTATATATGGATATGCCTGTTTTAGACTCATAATTTTAATATTGTTTATTAATGGATATACACACATAAATAACTAATTCAGAAATAAATATAAATTGCTCCATATTTGAATTGTAGAGACAAAGGTGTAATGGAGAGCCTTAAAATAAACTATGTTCACCTAATATAGTGATGTCTGTATTACGTCTATGCTTTGCATTGTGCTACTAGTTGAATGCGGAAGGCTACAAAATTGCAATGGAGTGTTCAGAGGGTTATACTACTTATTACATACTAATATAATATAGAAGTTTATTATGCCCATGTGTTAGCTAAAAAAATGTTGTATGGCACAAAAAAAATACCTGTTTAATATAATAAGTCGGTGTTCAACTCATTCAACTAGTAAATTGCATTTATGATATAAAGATTAATTTCTTGAAATCACTATTTCCCAAAAATAATTGAGAAAATATGTGAAATCAAATGTGTAACATATTACTAACGACCTATATTTCAGATTATCAGCGAAACGAATTTTATTTAAAACAGAAAGAATCTTACTTATCTTGGTCAGTTAATAAAACAGCATTAACAATGTTGATGTAATATTTGCATATATAAAAATAGTAAAAATATTCAATAAATTATTAACGATATTTTTATTCAATAAAAAATTACCGACTCTTTAAAAAAATATCACTAAAAAATTATCACAGCTGAGCTGAGATTGACAATACTAGTATTATATACGAGCTAAAAACTCACTCGGTACATAGCCAGAGCATCACTTAGCTTCTGCTGGCGTAGATTGGAAAGATCCTCAAGGTCTTTGAAGCGAGCCTCAATAGCAGCCAGCTTGTCACGCACAATCCCTACATCGAGCACCCCGTCATCTCGCAGATTGTCTATCTGCTGACGAAGACCTCCGATAACCGCTCGGTAGTCCTCCATCTGTCGATCAGCTTCCGTGTGCTTCCTCAACAAAGATTGAACAGAGGTTTCACTCGCGCCTACATCGACATTTTTGATGACATAGAAAATGTCCTTCATCCAGCTGTCCACATCGTCCAGGTCGGCCAAAGACTGGTAGTACTCCAGCGATTCCTCTAACTTAGACTTCCGGTCATCCGATAGGGCATGGAGACCCTCCCAAGCACGTTCCATCGCGCTGATTCGACGCTCCATTTCCACCGAACCCATATTCCCTGCCCGAATAAGTTTCCGTCCTTTCTCCAATGCTGCAGTGATAATAGTTTGTCGGTTGATTAAATCCTCCTCCATTGCTTTGTGCTTGTTGAGTAGACGATGCACGGAGTTAAGGTCATGGCCCAGATCCGGGCTCAACATAAGTTGCGTTTTCTCCCGAACCCATTGATCTTCTTCACTAACATCCCATAGCCACTGCCACAGAAGCCGTGATTCAAGTAGACCATTCCTGCGCTGTCTTGAAAGCGCCAGAAGATCTTGGTAGGCAGCCCGGAGTTCCGCATTTCGCTGTTCAATAACCTCAGGTTCTGCCGGTCGATAGTTACCAACTTCCTCCGGGTATTCGCCATCGATAAAAGAACTCGCTTGAGCAATCACCTGATTCATACGTTCACCCAGGACTCGAATATCTGCCTCTAAAAGGCCATGTTTTTGCAGCAAGTCCTCCACTCCCATTAAGTGTTTCCCGAAATCACTCGAGCGAAGACGCAACTTTATTTCATCGACCCAGTCGAGAATGTAGACCATCTCTTGGAATACATGATAGAGTTTCAGCGTCATTTCAAGCCGAGCACGGCGACTTCGCAGCAAAGCCAGAAGGACATCCCAGAGATGGAGGACATTGGCCTCTCGAACCTGGATACGTTGAACGTCGTGGTAGCCCTCACGAGACAACTCCCTAGCAACCAAGAGCACGGCATTGACGCGCTCTTCGTAGGCGAGAATGTCAGTTTCAATGGCCTCGTGTTTCTTGGTTGCGGCTTCAATCGCCGGCAGATCGGTGCCAAAGTTGTCTTGCGCGACAAGTCGCTGGTTCTCCGAGAGCCAGGCCTCCCGCATTCCAGCCTTACGGTCAAAACGCGATGCCAATTGCTCGAGCTTCTCTTGACGAATAAGCTCGTCTCTGAGTGCGAGTTCCCGCGAGTGCTCTGCCGATTCGAGCTGTCCCCAAGCCCGATTTATGTCCGCGATAAAGCGCCCCTCCCGTGGTGTGTAGGGAGTCTGATTGTTAGCACGCATTTTGCTCTGAATTGTGAAAAGAACCACCTCCAGATTCCCTTTTTCCGTAAACTTCCCCGGTTTCCCAACAGTTCGGTAGGTGTTGAAAGCAGCCAGCTGCTGTTGCACGCCCGAGAGCGAGTTAGCAAACGTACGATCATTGAGCAAGAGAATCGTCTCTTCAATCCAGCGCAGTAGATCCGAGGTGAGTTTGTCGTAGTGCTCCATCATACTCTCTGTCTCTAGAGCTTGGTTTACAACCTTGCCAATCCTCTTCGAGTGGACCGTGTCGGCCTTCAACTTGGAGAAGAGATGATAGAAGGTGACAACGTAGGTGATGATGGACTTCTCATCCGGCTGTTCCACGTCGAGGTCTTCAACATCAAGGAGGCGCGAAAGGCCTAGCTGTTCGGCAAGACGAAATGAATGCTCCAATTTCTCAGCCGGAGAGGCACGTGACATCCGAGCATAGTCAACAAGTTCGGGACAGTGCTTGTGGATGATGGCATTGAATGCAAGGCCGTCGCGCCAGGAGGTGGTGAAATTGCGGATATTGACGTTAGGGTAGCCAGCCGTCTTCATTTGACACCACAAAAGTAGAGCGTCCTTTGCCTGCTTCGTCTCTGATGTATCCACTTCCTCCACTTGAATGTCCTGAATCTGTAAATTAAAGGAATGAATTTTAAAGTCCACTTGAAAAAAAGTAAAGTTCGGAAGGGATATTTCTAATAATTAAATTATAATAATGTAGTAAGCTGGTTTAAATTATTTATTGTTGCAACATAAATTGTGAAGGACTGAGTTGATTAAATACAAATTTAATTAAATGAAATATCTGTAAAAATGCATCTTTCAAAAGATGTGCGTTATAGCCACATTTTAAATACATGAAATAAAAACATAAAGCGAGTTCCTTGAATCAACCTGAAATCGAAGGATTATCGTCCAAATAAGACCGAGTGTGAGTCTGGTATTCCCATCGACAATGTCATGAGCTCCCATATTCTCCAGATGGACACGCTGTTCGCTCAAAAAGTTCAGCGATTTGTCTACATTTTCCAAACAATGGATACGCATCTTGCCCCGCGTTGGTTTCGGCTGTAATTTGCATAAAAAATAAAATAAAAACTATATTTGCTTATAGTGTGCTTTTTATGATACAAATATGAGTTTCGGTACAATGTTAGAATACACCATAAGGAATATGTTTAGCTATAAGGCCATCCCATATTTGTCCTATGGCGCTGATGGCGGCTATTTTTAAAATGGCCCCAGAAATGTTTTATTTTACCCGTAGTTCAGGTTCTAGACCACCTAGGATCAGAGTTCTGATGACTAACTCAACATTTTAAAGGACGAGGAATGCAGTAGTACTATTTAAACTGTACTGTTAACTATGTAATTACATATTTATTGAATTCACGACGGAACAAATTTTTTGCCAAAAATATAAAAACTGTAAACATATTATTTGTAAAGTTATATTTGTAAAATATTTGTACATTTGTATTAAAATGTTAATACTTTTATAAATATGTTTTAAAATGTTATAGAAATGTTACAGAAATCGGTTTTCAATTAAATGATAATTGTTTGTGAAACACAATCCACCACAGTGGCAAAGGGGAGTGCATTGAAGTTCTACCTTCACACATTCTACATAGTAGCCTCAAATACAAATCACCAAAGAATAATGGTTTATAAGCATTATAATATATTTAGAATGTTGGGGACAGTGACATAAAAATTATACTTAAACATATAGAAAACATATTATCGAACATAGTCAATATGATTTAGGGGAGAATAAATCAGAATATACATTTTATTTTCCGCAATATATCTTTAAGATATATTTATACATATAATGGTCAAATCTCTGCATATATGTTTAAAATATACTCATATATATATAGTTTATATCTTTGCAATTATAAAAATATGTTGTCCCTAGTTTTCTAGCGATCTTTTCTATATATTTTGTTTGTAATTATAAATAATAAATGCATAATACATATTATTTTTCGTTAATTTTTTACATTTATTGTCAAAACATATAAATTAAAAATTCTTTTAAGAGAAGAAATTGAAGTTTTATTAGTCGCAAGTTTACACACAGTATTAATAGGTATATTAAACTGTTTCGGCAAGTAAGAAAATAAGTTTTCTATAGCGTCACATAAACATAAGATTTTTAAATTGAATCACAGTCAAAATAATAGTCAGATTTATATAATTTACTAGAAAAGGCATATTTTACCACAATAAGTTGTGATCATTTCACATGTACATTTAAAAGTATTACAGAAAATAAATTATTTCGTTGTTTGATTTTGTAGGACAAACGCTCAATACCAACCATAGCCGCGATATAAATTAATAACGCAATATTCACTGGTAAAAAGGCTGCATTCTATCTTTCGTATACACAGACAAATAAACTTACAAGTCGTTCACCGGAAAGCAGTTCCAGAAGTTTTAGGAGCATTTTACCATCGCCGAGATCGATAAACAAGTCTTCAATGTGACAGTTAACTTTAACCAGATGAGAATTAACCCATTTTCGAAAGGTCTTTTTCTGTACTGCCTCTCGTTCATCTAGTAGAAATAAATTGCGTGATTTATTATTTGGAAACAAATTCAATGAAATGTCGCAGAAAACTTACGTTATACATATATATAAAGTAAGTAAAACTAGTATCAAAGTATATCAACGTTTCAAACAAATCAATTAGAATATGTACATGTTTTATTTAATATGCATTACATTAATCAGTATATTGAAAATTATTTTTGGAACTATTATCATTATTTATGTCTAATTGTAGTACATGCGTACGTATAATTTATAGTTTTATACATTTCTATAATATAATGTGGTTATCTAATTATGTTTTGTATTGCAAAATTGTTTTGCGTGTCACTAATTGAAAACTATTTTTTTAGAATATTCAAAATAATATTTATAATAAGTGAAATTGGTTACAATTATATTTAGTATGTGTAAATACAATATAATTTTTTTGGCAATAAATCTAAACAGAATTTTAAATAGTATTCAATATAGGTGAATATGATGCAACATTGAAATAACTGTTTCGCTATATTTTAATTTCCCTATATTATATATACATTATTTACATCAATTGATAAATTAAATATGTGAAAACAGTGCAATAATGTAATTTTATAGAAGTAAAATTCAACAATACATTACAATACATATAAAAGAAAAATAGTATTATTCCTTGCTAAATTTAAACATGTGATTAATATACTCCTGACATAATGACAAAAATATATAATATGAATATAACCAAAAGTTGCAACATACCTGCCAAAGCCTTTATTCTGGATCTTTCATAAAGTTTGGCACAGCTGTCACCACTCTCCCAGTCATCTTGCAAGGCATCAATATTTGGGTCCCATTGCCCCTGGTATGCTACATCCGTCATTGTTCAAAAGAAACTGCAAAAGAGGGAATGCCAAAATAAGAACGTGATAATCCAATATCTCTATTTATTTCATATGTTTAACATAATGCCTAAATAAAAACAATTCAATGTATTTGTATTACGATGTAAGTTTAAGTGTTAATTTATTTAGTAATGTAAACTATCTCTTTGATTCTAAATATAAATCATAACATAACTAACAATTAACTAAAATTAAATAAACAAATTATTATTATTTTTAAATTGTATCATAAAAATAAAATATATTATAAATAGCCTTAATACCATAAATATATTGCATTTTACAAAAATATATAAACATATATATGTGTGTTTGTATATATAACATATTGAATATAGAATAAAGACATATAAACATATATATAATATAAAAAATATATCTATTATTACATTAACATTAAATATTTTAATAAATTTTGGAAAAAAAATATGTTAAGTTTCATTAGTAAATAATATAGTACATATATATGTATATATATATATAGTTTAAATATTTGCAATATACAATATCTGAGTGTTAGGTGTTTTTACATACAAGAAATCATTTTTATCTTATGTTTTAAAAATATAATTAAAAATTAATACTTGTTATGATAATATCAGTGCTGATGCAGCACAATATAAAAAAATAACAACTATAAAAAAATTTTAGTTCAAAAAGACAGTATTTGTAAGGTTTTTTTTACTATACTGTAGTATAATTTGCAAAGTTATCAGAGCTAAATAAGAAAACATATAGCTTGTAAGATTAGTCAAAGCTTACGCTAAATGAAGGAAGATTGCATACATCAAATAGGTAGATGAGAGATAATGTGTGTATGAGAGAGAGAGAGAGATATTATAATATAACTGGGCCAGAAGGTTTGGGAAATTTAGTTAATTAACATTTAAAAATAGAGAAAACATGTTTTCTAGAGTAATATTTCATTTTAAAATATAATTACTGCATTAAAATCGAAAGAAATGTATGTCAAATGTATGTATATCAAAAAGTAATGCCAAAAAGTAAAATGGTAAATGTTGTTAAAACCAATTTAGTATTTTGTGTGCATATAAAATAGCTGCAAAATAGTTGGTTTTCTCTTTTAAGTATTCGGTTGATGTTGGCTGTAACTAGAAAACTTGCTTCTTCATATGGTCTCAACAATTTCAAATAGAATTGAGATCTGGAATTCCCTGGTCAAGGTTCCAGTACTTCAATCCTTTGTTGATGAAGCTAGTTGGACACTGCCTAAGCACAATCGCAAGGGGCTCCATCGTGCTGAAATATTAACAAATTGTGTAGATTCATAAAAATAGGCATTTTTTGTTGAAGAATATCTAGATAAACAGGGCCATTATGGTTGTATTAGGTGACATAAACCACAGTCCATAACAACTGCTGGCAGCAATAGCACCCCATAGCATAACCTTTTTGAATTCTTGACAATGGGTAGGACATATTTCGGATTGTATCTATGACCAGATGAACAACAAACACAGATTGTACCAGTATGAAACTGCTCGAGAGACAGAAGATTCATCTGAAAACAAACACTTAGTCCAATCTTTATCTGTAAAGTTTTTGTATTTGTGGCAAAAATAAAGTCTATCAGCAATGTTTTTGGTGCTTAATTTCGGTTTCTTAGCTGATTTATAGATTTTAAGACCACATTGTTTAGATAATCTATCTTCCACAGTAGTAAGTGATGGTTTAGGATGGTTATGGAATACCTCATTAATAATTTGTTGACTTGGAGCATAATTATTGGAGGTTGTAAATCCTTTCAATGCATGGTCATCTTGCCTTATTGTAACATGTGGTCTGCCAGTTTGTGCTTTACTGACAAATTAATGTATCTCACTGATGCATTTAAATATTTTTACAACACAACTGGGACTTGTCTTTATGGAGAGGGCGATATCCTTCACTTTCATACCATGCTTGCATAAAATAAATATTTTAGAATGGGTTTCTGAGAATAATGTATGTATTTTTCCCATATTATTTATATCAGTCGTGCACTAGTTAATTATTTTAAAATAAATTAAAATAATCAGAAACAAGCATCTTACTTAAAACAAACAGATAGAAATATTATTTTTATGTTTTTGTAACATATATTACTTAAGTATTATAAATTAAAAGTAAGTAATTTTAATTATTTTTTCATATCATATAGGATTTTATGAAAAAAAGGAGTTAATTAACTAAATGTTCCAAATGTTCTATCTTGGGGCCGTATGCACACAAAAGTTAGACTGGTAGAACTCTACAAATTGTGTAGGGTTCTACAAAACCATGCGGCAGTCTAATTAAAATTCTACACTGTGGTATGCAGCAAATATTAGAAGTCTACACTGTGGTATGCAGCAAGTGTGAGAAGTCTACACTGCAGAATTTTACGGTTAGATTTGACTTGCTGAAATTGGCATGCAGAAAAGTTAGATTCCCTTTGTTTGAGTAGCAATTTTCCCATAGTTTTCAGAGGTTGAATAGAAGTCTAAATATGGTATGCGCCACTAGTAGAACGCAAATAATCTAAATGGAATTCTACACAAAAATGTAGGTTACCCCAGGGCAGTCTAAATTTGTAGATTTTACAGCTTTCTTATTCACGCAGATGGATGATTATCTTGATATAGATGCCAAACGACTCTACAAGTCTATCTTTGATCATTTTGAAAGATCCCTTTCAGAATTGGAAATATATTCACGTTTTAGTCTGTCTAGACCAGTCATAATGAGCCATAATAGATCTAATCGACCTAGTAAGGGAAAATTTAATACCTATTAATCTGAAAGGTAGGCCAATTCCGCCCCCATTTAAGTGTGCACTACATAAAAATACTGGGCTTCAGATGATTTTCAATTAACAATTGCCGATACTTTCAATATTGATCAAAGCACCATATCTCGCTGTGTTCCCGATCGACTCTCCCTTAGAGAATTTGTGCACTTTCCAACAACTCGGGATCCAAAGATCAGTCAAAAACCATTTTTTTGTGGCAGGCTTTCCGAATGTGTGCGGTTGCATAGATGGAACACACATCAGACTATTACAGCCTAGTGATCCTGATTCGTACTGTATGAATTTCGTGTATGAACCGAAAACGATACTACTCACTGAAAGTTCAAGTTGTTGTGGACTGCAACGAACGATTTGAAAATGTTATGGCAAGATGGCCAGGATCCTCCCACGACTCCTGGGTTCTTCGACAGAGTTAGCTATGGACCCTTTCAGAACAAAGTCAACTGAATGGCATTTTGTTGGGAGATAGTGGTTATCCTGCGATGCGATGGTTGTTGACTCCCTTCCAAACAGTTGACAACAATGCATAATGAAGCTACAACAGGGTGCTAAAAAACACGAGTAATCGTAGAACAGATTATTGGTCAAATGAAGAGGCGCTGGGGAATTCTTCATTATGAAGAAATTCGACTACCGTCAGAATTTACAACTAAAATTATTGGTTAGTATACATATATATATATATATTTGTAATTTGTATAATGCTGGACATTTCAGTGTACTAATTATATTTTTATTAAAGATTTTAAAATGTATGTAGTTTTTTGTAGTTATTCACTTAAAAAGAGAAAATGTTATAATTTGGTAACAAAACTATAACGTACATGAACTGAACTTAAAATGTATATATGTTGATAAATAATTATGCTGTTAGACGTACACACTATCTCAATTCTTATATATTTATTTTCAGGTGTATGTTGTATGCTGAATAATTTTGCTTTGGACCATAATCAATCAGATGAGCCCTTCAATAACGAGTGGACAATTATCCACAACTGAAGAGGAAAATAAATGAAAGAGGACCTCAGAGAGTATTAATGTATCGAACGTGGTTTGCCAATACTCATTTTGATTAAATATGAATTTTTACAGCATATAATCTATTTCTTTACATTTCTTTGGATATTTCTTTATATATTTGTTAAATGGATTCAATCAATAATTTTTTTTTTTATAATTTTATACAATGTAGATGTGGAGGATGTAAAAATTGAATATATATAATTCATTGTAACTTACTCAAACTATGATAAACTTTATACTATTTATTATGCATAAAAATATCTCATACTATAATATTATATTTAATACTATATAATATTATAATTTCAATATAGATTTCATAATAGAGTAATTGACAGGTAAGTATCATTAAATTTGTTAAAACAATTATTCAATGTTATCATGTCCATATATCTAAAAAGATTTTTCCTTTTATATCGCAATTTACCGGATTTAATAAATTTTAGTTATATCTACATGTATGAAACAATAATTTTAATTATCATTATTATGTATATAAAAATAGTTTAAACAATATTATTTTTATAAAAAACATAGCATACTGTTTTATTGTGATTATTTCTAATACAAGTTTATATATTTCTATTAACACAAAAGAAAAATATGTAATAAATGTCAAATTCTATTTAATGCATTTCTTAAAAAAATTAATTTATGTTTTGTCCTCATGAAAAATATGGTAAATTTTAAAATTAAATAATACAAGCCAGTCATATTTAAAAAAAATAGAAGTCAATCTGATTTTTAAAAAAGTTTATATCAAAGGAAAATACAACTTCTAAATATATGCTATAAATTTTTATAAGAATAAATAAATAACATTTAATAACGTTTAAATAATACATTTATTGTTAATGCTTAAGAAAAGTGTTACAAATATATATTTATACAATAAGATCATCTCTATTTATCATCATCATCACTAGTACCTAATAAAAATATACATATAAATATAAAACACTAGACTATACCTATAACCAAAAATGCAAATAACCATCTTTAAAATATTCCATATTAGTATAGCTACTTTATGTATTTAAATTTGAACTTTATTCTGCAAGGCTTGTTATATTTGATATTACAGGCATGTTTACCTAAAGAATATTTTGGGCAAAGAAATAAGTATGGTTATAAAAAGTTGAGTGGGCAATACACTATTAATTTAAAGGGCTAATAGTCCATTGGAACATCCACTAGGGTCTTGTTGTTTCTGGATGAGGTTGTCCAGCAAAATTCCCCTCCCCCCATCATAGCTTCAGCCGCCTCAAGTTGTTTTTGAAGAACAGCTTACTGAAATGAAAGATATGATTTTATATCAATCTGTTGATTTAAAAGCATGAATAGAACTATAAACATGTATGTTATATGCAATTGGTATTGTTTATTAAAATGAAATTGTTTATATGTATATTATAACTCAATGAAACAAAATAATAATATTGTAGATATATATACATATATATCTATAATAGCATAAATTCAAAATAAATAAAGTGATATGATAACATTATAACAAATACATGTGTATAACTAGAGTAAATAAATATGATTGACAGGGTTTTTTTTTCATTTTCATATTATAAATGATAGTTCATATTAGAGTTGATTTCTATTTTTATAATTCAATATTATCATAAATTAAAATGCATTTTGAAATTTTTGCACTTTATTTCAGTCCTAATTATTTTTTTATTCACAAACTATTGTAATGCTGTTACAGGTGCATAAATTACCTTAAATATATGTGTCATCTTATAATATTTATATGTATATACTTTTAAAACATTCAATAAAAATTGAATAAGATTGTTTAAACCATTCAAAACAAAGATAATTTGAACTAAAACTAAATATATATAAATGTTTCAATGAATATTAAATAAATATATTTGTAAATTCCTTATGCAATCTCTTGGGTGTGTCTTTGACTCTGGCTGTGATCTTGTGTATAACTGGGAAATTGGGGTGTTCTCTTTCCAGTCAAGACAAAAAATAGATGTCTCTTGGGTCTCAAAACCATATCCATGCAATACCTTTTTGAAGAGAACACGATACCTGAAGATTATGGGATTATGGGAGTGTCCACATAACTCACTACTCCAATAAAGCCTAAAGTTTCAAATGTAATGTCAATAATATTTTGCTGAGAGCAAGACACAGCCTTGGCAGGTGGAACTTCTCCTGTTCCACTAAGTGATCTGAAAATATAGGCCCAGTTGCACCATTGTGTAGTAAGTCTTGTATTAGGCTTCTTTAACGTAACTTTACGATAAGGTAGTAAATTCAGTTGCACCAACGTGTAGTAAGTAGCAAGCTGGGAGTTCAAACACGTGGAT
>JAYRBW010084682.1:0-22683 GCA_036023295.1 Invenusta paracnida
ACATTCTGACGCACATGTCTATAATTTTACTTTTCATATCAGTATTTTATATCAGGTACATTTTTCCGTTTGAAAATAGACCGTTTATACTATGAAAGATTGTAAATTTATTTCTTTTGCCTACCAAACAACTAATCGATTCGAAACCGAAATTACAGATATTTCTGTGCGTGTCTAGTCTAGGTAGTATATTTAAACGTCTTTGCTTGAAACTAACTGGTTTTAAAAGCCGATTCTATCATTTTACTTAATTTGGAATTCCTACAATATTGAATAATGGAGGCGTTAGAACAGTCTTGATTATCTAAAGTGGTATTGATAATTTTATTCCAAAAATCATTATGAGGTTTTGTTACACAATATATTATTACAAATTTCATTGAAGACGAGTATACATATAAATTTCGAAAATGCAGTTAATAACTTCAGTTATGGATTGTAAAATACACCTAAACGTATTAATTAAAATATATATATTTTTTTCATTTTTCAACTGCGAATATTGTTATAATTTGTTCTCTGTGTTTATTGCTTAACCCACTACTTCTTAGACCACGTATGAGATCAGTGCTCTTTTTGCTGTGAATTTGACAGATGTCCGCGGAATATCTATTGTTAAAAAAACAATGTCTATCTTGTTGTACAATACAAAGGTAGCAGAATTTACAATAAATTATTGCACCCAGCAATATAAAGTTAAGATATATTTTAAAACTACCACAAAGTACTTACTAAATTAGAAAATTGTGTTCAGAATATTAAATATAATTGTTAAATTAGAAATGCCTGGAATAAATAAATAAAAGTGTATTTAAATTGGTTAACTTTTAATCAAATACTGCACAGGACTAATATATTAATATCGGCATCATTTTAATGAATAGTGAGTTGTGGTATAAACTCACTGGCAGGACTCATTCGTTTTTGATGAGCATTCTAGTCTACCTGTTTTTAAATATACTACAGTGAAATGCATATCACTCCGATTTTATTTTCTGCTAGCCAGAAAACAGACGAACTTATTAACTTAACATGAGTAGAAGATTAATGGGCCATCACTTTGGTAACGGTGCTGGGTGACTATAATACCCAAGCATACATGCTTAGATATACCCACTCACATATAGGTACCTATATGTATAGCGGCAGTAATTTTGATAGATTATAATATTTAATGTTGTGCTTATTAAGTTGTGAGATAGCTCGCTCGTTTGTTGCTACACGCCCACTCCGACCATGCATACGACTCCACTCCATCAGTCAGATATTGCCTCCATAAGTCTTTCTCTTGTGGTCCATGTTACCTGCATACGGTGTGTATCAAACTAACTAACTGACTAACTACAGACAAGACTTTACATTTACTGAAGAAGTGAGAGCGAGTTACCTTTCTTCTTGCTTGCTTCATTCGACTAGTTGATGCCTCCTGCCAGCAGCGAAACGCCTGCATGCTTGCCTGTCTATCTCAAGGCATTAGCCGTGTGGTACTGTACTGACCGTGTTCTGAAATCCAAGTCTTCTCGCGTCATCCACTCGCCTTCTATGTTAAATGAGCGAGCGAGCAAGGTTGCACAGACAACACGTATCTTGCACACAGCACACTGCTGTCGTCTTACTGTATCTAAGTATCTCCATATCCTTTATTCCTTCGTTATCTTGCAGAATGGACGTCGCTATGTATGTATGTGTTTGTGTGCATCATAATATTATTTGCCTGTGA
Source organism: Invenusta paracnida (assembly GCA_036023295.1). Lineage (NCBI taxonomy): Eukaryota > Metazoa > Platyhelminthes > Proseriata > Coelogynoporidae > Invenusta > Invenusta paracnida. The sequence goes on from JAYRBW010084682.1 coordinate 1,721, forward strand.
ACATATTACATGATATAGTTCTACGTACTTTTATGTGTACATTCTGCTGCAGCTTAGCTATATTACCAACCAGTGATTGCGGTCAAATTTCGGTCACTCAATAATGATATTCGCGATATACTTGAAGTGAAACTGTACTATTATTATCTTTGAATAGCCTGCTACTTACATGTAGCATATTATACTATTGCATAATACATGTCGAACTGTAAAGTTCAGTTTTGCGTAATATTTGTTGTATTAAACATACGTCTCTAATTCAATTCAAAAGGTCATTCAGCATCATTCCCCACTTAACATTTTGGATTACTGACAGAGCTGCTTTATTGGAATAAGAAATACTAAATATACAATTATTTACTAATGTACATCACTTTTTTTTAGTTACCATTAGTCCTAAATTGTTTATAAATATCCAATTCTATTATTGATTTGTAATTTTTTTTACAAAAAAGAGATTATTTATTACTGGTTGTAAAAATAACAAAAAAACAGTACATTTATATTAGGATTTTGAAATATTACGTTTTACTGTCTCATGATTACATTGCTTTATTTATGTATTTATAAAAATATCTACCAACCTCAAGGTTTTCTGTTATCTGATCAATCTTGTGTGTTGTTAGTATTCTGAGCTCTAATTAACTTCCATTTGTAGGGCTTCGATGTAGTTTCATTTATTATTTTTATACAACCTGTAATATACGGTGCATTACGCGACCTTCGTGTCATTATTTTTCTTATCTCAAAATGTTTTTACAGTCTCTCTTGTGATTTTTAATATTCGTTAATTCCATATGATCACTAACATCTTAATGTTTATATTTTAACTGCAATTACCTTCTTAACACAATATGTATTAGTTATTTGAAAAAGAAATATGAATAGTTTAGAATAATACCTCCATAAAATCCTGCATTAAAATTTGATATGTTGGTAAACATAATCGAACATTTATCGTTTTCGGCTGAAAACACTAGGAGGTCTGGGTTATAGAATTTTAACTTTAAACATTCGCTTTTATAAAATATGCGAGTATTATATTGGTATTTTTTTTAACAGTTGGACTAATATTACCGTAGCACTTTAACATAAATGGAGAATTCTAATGCTCCGAGATATCTAGAATTTATTTTTTTATTATGAAAGGTATGTTGAAAATGTAGCTTTATTAAAGTGTGCTTTTTACATATGAGTATAGACTAGAAACAAAATAAACGTACTTTCTGACAAAATATATTCACATGAAAAGTCGGCAACTAACATAGTATGCATTATAATATGTAACATAAAACATTTCTCAATTTCAACTGATCCAGTGGAGTTTTAATGGAAACGTTAGGCAATATATATGTTTACTTATACTTTCAAATAAATCGATGTAAAACCCTACATTGATAGTATACATTATGTTGTGTTTCATTCCCTTAGGTGCGTGTTGAGTGCTCCGAGGCGACGGACTGTATTGAGGTGGAGGGACCCGCGGAGGACGTGGAATTTGTAGTGAAGCACCTGCGAGAGAAGTTCCTCGATCTCGAGAAGACAATGGCCCGGACTGAACTCCGCGTCGACCCCAAGTACCACAAGCACATTGTTGGAAAGGCGGGTGGGAACATTTCCCGTCTCCAGGCCGATAATCAGGTCTCCATACGCATCCCCTCGGATTCGAACGACTGGAACGTGACGATTGTCGGTGATCCTCGGGGTGTCGAACAGGTCAAGGAGGAGATTCATTCCATGGTCAACAAAATGGTGATTTACTCTTAGTTCGAAATTTGTTTAAAGGAATTGCTGGTGTGCGTTTTATTTAAATTAGTGGTTTGACGTTTTGCAGAAGTGGATTTCTTGTTATTTGTACAAGGAGTAGGTTCTAACTCTTTCAAACCTGATTATACACGATTTATTATGCTCATTTACGCTTGTACGACTTATTTTGTACATACCATTATTTTAAAAGCTGGAGTTATAGTAAGAAGTTTTTTGAAATGGTCCAGAACGTAAATTGAACATTTCTATTATTAAAAGCTATAGCAAAATGTACATCATTAAAAAAACCTATGTTTTGATTATTTGGTTGATTAACAGATTTGTTACATTATCTTTGAAAATTATGCCTTTTGGGATTGTCAAGTTACTAATATTTCCTTTGTGGATGATAAACACATTTCTGTTTTGCTGTTGATTTAAGTAGATTTTCCAGCATTGGAATTTCCAGATTATTATCTTAGCCCGTTATTTGGTTCTGAAATTCTCTTCCAAGATTTGTTATTATCGCATGATTTATCGTAGATTGTGTACGATTTTATTCCACAGCAGGAAGGCTCAAAAATAATTATTAAATATTGATTTACTGGTTTAGTATTTTGTGAAATAAGCATAACCGTTGTTTCATGTTATTATACCAATGTAAGCTAAAGTTATTCGTTTATATATATTTTCTAAATAATTATAGTTATATTATTTTCTTTCTCTCATTTTAATCACACGGAAATTATTGAATAACTTAGCTTCTGATTTCCTATATTGTCGGCAACTGTAACCTGGTATGCATAGTTATAGTTTACTTTACTGTCTGCTATTGTTGTTTTTTGCATAATTAATGTAACAATTACACCGATATTTTGATCTTAATACTACTGTTGTACAAATACTACATATTATTATCAATGTATTGATTTTCCACAATTCGCCTGCATACTAAGATTCAGTAATACGAGGATTAGACTTTCTTCATAGTTCTTATGGACTTCATTTCTATTCAGTAATCATGCGGCAAATATAATATTCGACTCATCAGTATTACCTATCAACTACTACACAAATGCTTTCAGCAACGACTGGCAAAGTTCTACTGAATAGTACCCTCTACTGTAATATTAAATAGTTGACTAGTTCTTATTAAATTGCACGTTTGTGTTGACATGATTCGGCTTCTACCTAGATTATTGTGGGACGTACTGCCTTGAAAAATATCCACAAGAGTACTCTGCACACACAAAGTACGTCTTGACTAGGTATACTAGCTAGTGTGTGCAGTCGCCTGATCCACTGCAAACTCAATGTGTAGCATGCTGTTGGCGGCTATTGTAACGCTAGCCTCTCACTTAAATTATATTGAAACCACCATTTTGTAACCGTATAATAATATAACCGAATATAATTTGTATAAACATACATACACACACATATATATATATAGCTTAGCTAACTGCAACATTTTAAGTTAGATGTGCATTAAAACACAATATGTACGACGTATGCATATATATATATTATATGCACAGTGTTTAGTATTGCGCCTAATTGAGGTATTGTTTTGTAGCAGTTGTGATTATTGAACATGATGTGTGCGTGCCCACATGCTTGCATGCTTGCAGGCACCACCCTTCCATTTTAATAGTCTCTATTTTATTTTATAGTAAGAAATATTGTGTATACACAATTATGTAAGAAGCGAGCGTATGCCACCACGATCGAGAGACTTACATAATATGTATTCGTCCACCTACCTAGCCAACTGTTTGCCTATTGATTTCGGTTCAAGATATTACCCGATCCGTGAATGTACTATGCATGTGTATTAATTCGCTCTCAACTGTCGTCACATCACGTAAGACAGTTAGTGTAGACTATGATCAGCAACCCCCGAGTGCGCTATTCTGTACACATGGACTAGTTAGGTGTTTTAGGGCTTCGACTAAAATGCAAACCTCTATTCCATGTGTAAGAAATAAAATTGTTGTATTATAGTCAAGAACGCACTAAGCTATGCTATTCTTATGGCAACAAGGTAGTGGAAGTATTTACTCTTCCTTTTTTTGCTTTTCCTTCTCATTCTTATTACTCTTTAGTCGATCCTTTTTAATACTTATTTCATTTTTACTTGCGTCAGCTGTCTGCTCAGTGTAGGCAGTATTGACTACACGACCATATGTTACCCTAAACTCCAAGGTACTTCGTGGCTAGAAATTGATTTAAGCCCCTCACATACTGCGCACTCTGCATAATATTCCGTAGATGTGCAGACTGCATTTCACTTCAATGTACATATTATTGTGATTACACAAGTACTGTACTCTGTTATATTATGTACACATACACAATCAGTCGAAGGAATATTTTAGCTTACGTGTGCTCGTTCGCCATTTTGTAATTTCCTTCCCGCTTTTGACTTAGTTATTTTATCTGTAATGTAGCTAGCTTCTTTTAATCAATTGTATTTCACCAGAATATACCTTTAAATAAGTAAGCAGGCTTACAAGAGTATTATTTTCATATTATAGTGTAATATGTCAAAGAATAAAGAGATAGTTACCAAGTGTTTTATGTGGGAAACAATTTGTTTTTCCTGTTGTTAGGAGAAATTTTTCGGTTAGGTTTTTAATAAGTTTTATTTTAGTGGATTTTTCATGTCAAAACCGAACAAGATTATAGTCCATACTTTTAGTCATAACTATGGTTCAATTGTAGTTTTATTTCCAAATAACGAATTCATACGGAAGGGCAACTGTAGTTCAAGCTATTTAATTCCTATGAAACAAAACCTGTAATTTGATCATATTGTTATGTACATTGTATGTATTAGTATATAGGGAACCTGCGAATGTCTGAAATTAGAGAATTGACGTAAATATATAGATGTTTACTTTGATTTCAAAACACTTCGTAATGTCTCTAACTAATTTAAGGGTACACAATTAACATTTAAAAGAGTTTTCATAAAACTTTGGCGATAAAACGGATACATTTTTTAGTATACTGAATTCAGGGACACGTGCATAAAGACATGTGTAGTTGTTGGACATTGTTTTTATTTATAATTGTATTGGATACTTGAATTATAATTTTTGACTAGAATACTTTTTAAACCTCATTCTGCCGTTTTTTCTATTTTGTTGTCGTGCAGCTTGAAAATAAAGCAATAGTAAATATATTGATATTTTTATATTATTGCCGATTTCCTAATTGGATAAATGTGAAAGGTTATAATTGCGACGTTCAAATTTTCTGATAGACTTTCGAGTTGATAACATCTGAATCAGTATCTATGCCACCTTCAAAAAGCGTTGTCTATACTACGATATCTTCTTTTTCAAAGTTAGATCCACATTAGAGTAGGTTGTTTTTGAAAACATTTCATGCAATAATGGGTTTTCTATAAAGCATCTTAATTTAATTGACGCCCATTAAAAACAATGGTTACAAAATGTCGTCAGTTGAAACCATTTAAAATTCTCTGATATTTCAAGGAGTAGTAAATGCCAGGTTTGCCTAATCATTTCTTCCCCAATCCTAAATGCAGGACAACGAGAAGCAGAAGGATGTGGTGATTGAACACCAGTACCACCGCATGATGATCGGAAGCAACGGGGCGCGTATCAAGGAGCTACGAGACCGCTTTCCCGCCGTTTCAATCGTCTTCCCCGACTCGAAGTCCTCCTCGGATCTTGTCTCGGTGCGCGGCCCACGCCAGTCTGTGGACACAGTGGCCGCCAGCCTCACAAAGATCTATTCCTCCCTGGTCGAGTCCAACTTCCATCGGGAGGTTCGCGTCTTCAAGCAGTTCCACAAGAACGTGATCGGCAAGGGCGGTGGCACGATCCGCTCCATTCGGGAGCAGACAAACACTCGGATCGATCTGCCCGATGAGCGCATGGAGTCGGATGTGATTCGTGTGACGGGACGTGAGAAGGACGTGGATGAGGCGGTCCGACGGATTGAGGCCATTCAGAAGGAGCTTGCCAACATCAAGGTACTTTGTTTGCTGCGAGAACGGTAGTACATCGTTCTAGTTTCGTCGTCGGTAAAAAACATTTTGGGCCCTGTAATTATTACTTATAAATTATAACAACACGCCATTAAGCTCATTTTAGCTTAACTTTGAATGTGGAACTAATATTATCCCAATCCCTAGAAAACATCGAAATAGTTAAGGTTGAGTAGACTACACTGGAAAAATAGCTCCGTATACGTTTAAAATGTGTTTCCTAGATCACTCAGTAATCTTAGTTGGCACAGCCTTGGTTCGTTGCTTTTACATGGAGCTGTGTAGTTTGCTAATAGGTAGATCATAATATCGGATACGATTTAGTCCTTAGGTGCATTTATATTATTTTTATTAATTGATTAAATTTATGTAATATAATGCATATAAATTGAATACAAATTTTTTTTACAAATTTAGGCATATTCATAGGGAAGTAATAATATTTCTCTATAAATAGACAGATTTGACTGGTATCCGCTATATAACCTTATTTGAGCAATCTGCAGTATATTAAACGCGGGCTATTTTGACCCTTCTCAATGAAACCAAAACCTCTGACAAATGAATGAACTTACTTATGTCCCACTCCATGGTAGGAGCTAGTGGTGGAGATCCCAGCCCGCATTCACACCGCCCTGATTGGAAGCAAGGGGCGTCTAATCCGCGCCATCCAGGAGGAGTGTGGTGGCGTCCAGATCAACTTTCCCGACTCGGAGTGCCAGTCGGATCGGATCGTGATCCGTGGACCTATTGATGACGCCGAGAAGGCCAAGAAACAGCTCCTTGAGTTGGCACAGGAGAAGCAGGAGTTCTCGCACCAGGTGGGGGAAGAACTCAACTATATTTTCGGGGACTGCTTATTCAATTTTGTTTTATTATTAAATCTAGCAATTTCTAATTTCATATTATTTTAATTTTCAAGTCGATCAATGGAATTAGGCCATGGAACCTTTAATTTGGTAATATCTTATTTCTTATTATACATTATAAGATATATATTATATTATATTAATTTAAGGAAACTGTATCAATTAATTAATTTGTAATTTCGCCATTATACTGAAAACTCTCGTGTGAATGACACTGTCTTGAAGTTAGGAAAATTAGTCATTATAAATCAATATAATTACATTAATTGATTATTCATTTGATTTTATTACTTTCGTATTATTATATTATTTATAGATTTAGCAAACACTGGCAGTAACTGCTCGTCCACCTTTAGAATTTTTTAAAGGTCGATAGTTATATTTGAAATATACCACATTTTAGCAGACAAATAGGTTAAATACCGTATTATCCACTTAAAATATAACTTATTATAAGCTATACTAAGTTAACATAATATTATCATGCTGTACTATCATCTATGTACTATAATTTATGACATTTACTGTTCCATTATCATTGAGAAATAATACTCCAGTACAAATCATTAATTCATTTTCTATAGAGATCATTTTTAGGGGTTGGTTTCAACAGTATTACACACATATATATATATTATCAACTTAATTTTCCTGTGAAGATTGTAGTATTCTTTCTAGAATCGCTTTAATATTAAAATACTCCCCTAACCGTTGATTTTGAAAGATAGCCTATTTAGTACCTGATGTAGTTAGCATCTGTTAGAAGAATGTACTCTAACGCTTTTCATTAGGTCTGTGTATTTTCTAGTATACTCAGTATGTTAGATTTCTCAGTATAGTATCCTGTTTACATTAACCTGGCAAAGTGGAAATATAGACAGACTTACCGGAAAAATCTGGTTTAATTACAGATTACCGATAATTAGAAAGCACACTAGTTTTTCTCGTCGTATTTCTTTTTACAATGCGATATTACCTATAATTATGCTGTAGTGCTATAATACCCAACCAAAAATAACTCATTTTAAGCAAGAGCATGCAATTATACATATAGGGTTATGAATTACTGATTTATATTTAGTTTGTACAACATCCTGCTAGGTACATTAATTACATTGTTTTTCAAGAAGAAGGGTAAAGATTTAATATCTATTCAAGTTGCGCATATATAATTATATAGTCTGAGCATATTATTATAATGAAGTTACTCCAGCTGAATAAATCAATATTCAGACGTATTTTATTGGTTTATTATCCAACAGTTACCTATTGTTACCTGCATATTGTAAAATCTAATTTAGCTATTATATTCTTCTTGCACGTTAGTCTATACCTATCTACCACTTACAATGTAGTTGGTACCTAGCTAACTCTGAGATCAGAAATAATTTTCTTGAGATCGTCAAACTACTTTTCGTTCAAACTGGTATCTATGGTAAACAGCGAATATCCAAGATGACGGATAATTGAGAGCAATTGATAGTGTGAAAATCCAGTTTCCTCCCATGTCGTTTAGTCTTATGAAACAATATAGAGACTGTATTATGTAAAATTTCAATCAATAAATCAATTTCATCTAAGCCTGTTTACTCGAGAGAATATAGTGCTATTTATTTGGATGCTGGCTGTAAAAATATATTTATTATTATTATACCTAGCTACTTATACCTAAACGAAGTATGTTAAATTTTAGGTCACTAGGAGTGAATTTTCTTATCAACGGATTACTTTTGTGGTCAATATTATATCTTATCGTTCTAGGGGACAATAAGTGGTAGTAACAAGCTAATTATATATCTATTTTGGTGTTACAGGACAGCGTTCAGGCTAAGCCGGAGTTCCACAAATTTCTTATTGGAAAGCGCGGTGGGCACATTGAACAGATCCGACAGATGACCGGAGCTCGGGTCATTTTCCCCGACCGTGATGACGAGGATCAGGATGTCATTCAGATTATGGGTTCGGTTGACGCCGTTGCCAAGGCTAAGAAGGAACTTCTCGATCGTATTAAGGCGATGGTATGTCCCCCCTTTCTCCTTGCAATCTTGATGTTAGTCAATTTTCTTTAGTATCTTTTACAATCTGAGGAGAAAGTATGCTGGAAATCATGTGTTCTGGCTCAGAAAAAAGCATTCTTATCATTTTTTAGTTTAATGGGTTTTTGCTATTGAATTTGTGCTGTTGAACTGGTACACACAATCGACTGTATAAAAAGTTATAAATAGGAAGTGTTTTTTTACTTTATAGCTACTCACGATGTTTATGTTCCACTTGTTAAAGTATAAATATAATAATTATGTCTTGTCACGTTCTAGAAAATAGATTTATGCATGGTTTATATTGTTTATAATTTCGTTTTTACTACCCCAATCTTCTTATTTAAAACCCCGTAGTCGGTATATTATTATATGGCGTCATATTATTATTCTATATGTGACGTGATATATATTTTTTCTGAACACGTTGGCATTATTTGATTCTTCATTGTGACTAGAAATGAACAATGGCGTACGGTTGTAACATGTGTGTTACATTCAGTGGTGGACACGTTACGTTACGAGACGAGCCGTACAGTCAACCCACAGACATTGGAAATTGAAATGCCTATAAAATAATTAACATTCTTATTACCTATTTTGATTTAATAGATTTCACGTAAACTCTTTTTTATGGTTTCCACTGTTATAGAATACCTACTATATTCTAAAAGATTAGACGAGAAGGAAACAGTTACAAAACAGTTATTAATGAAATCCTTTAAAGTGGTGTGCCAGTTTAATTTATGTTGAATGCTTCCAAGATATTTTGTTGCATTTATGAACTATAGTTGGACTAAATATCTATGTACTAATATGCGATAAATATAGGATTGTGCGCGCGTAAATTTCATTATCTTAGATCTTGTGATTATATTTTGTTAGCAATCGTGTGACACAAATTTATGATATTCTTAGGCTACACATTCTAGCTCTACATCACAGGCTTGTTTTTCGATAGCTCACGTAATCAAATGCGCACATATTGTCTTTATGCATGGTTCGTTTAGTTCTAATTACTGGACACTTATTGCTAATCTTTGATTTCAATGACTTTTGGAGTATGAGGCTACTGCGATCCTATCAATAATTTAGAGTTATAAGTTTCTGATCACTTATTATATGGCAAGAAGTTTCGAACTAAGTTCAATCTGAAACTATATTGGTTGCAAAAAGCGCACAAGATTATAAAAATTGTTGTCTTACTATGATGAGTTACCTTGAAAGGGACTTTTTTTTACTTATTTGACGTAAGTTGGAACAATATTCACTCCAAATAATTAATCAAGAACTGTATTATTTCCAGGACTACCAGTGTATGTACATATAGCGCAAAGCTAGAGTCTAATATCTGGGCCCACACTATGAGTCTCCAACTTTCTGAGAAATATTTGAAATAATACCTCTTTTAATGGTTATATTTCAAAATAAGATATTTGTAATGCGCAGTGTTATAATATTATGATTGCTGTTTATATTATATGAGATTGCGAATCTTTGTTAATAGCTATTTTTTTAGGAATATAAAATCTAACAGTTTCTATATTAAGGGATATTTTTCATCTATTTCATTTACAATCAGTTTTTGTTCAATGTTATGTTAAATATAATTTATACAAATAATAAATGATACTTTCCTCAAAGGGTACATGCTAGTAAACATTATTTTATGAGTAACTGTCTTATTATTCCTCATATTGGTGGGTACTACATTTCAAATAGGTTGCTATTTTCTAAAGAATCGAACAAGTAAAATGCCTTCTTTGTGCTAACATTACATTGCATTGCGTAGCTGACACAATACTTTTGGACACTTTCCAGGAGAACGTGGTAGAAGAGACCGTACAGATTGATCCCAAATGGCATCGCCACTTTCTCATTCGTCGAGGCCAGAAACTGGAAGAGTTGGCCCGGGACTTTGGGGGCGTGAATATCAGTTTTCCCCGGCAGAACACGCCGGTGGGCGAGGGTGGCGAAGTGGTCCGTGTCAAGGGGCCCCGTGATTGCGTCGAAGCGGCGATACGTCGAATGGAGGAGACTGTAGCTGACCTTGCTGCTCAGGTGACGATTGAGGTGGTGATTGCCCAGATCCACCACCGGGCTCTCATTGGCCGGAACGGGGAGCAAGTGCGCGACATTCAGAATGACTTTAGCGTGCAGATAAAGTTCCCAAATCCCCGCGCGAGTCAAGTTACTAGTCAACAGAGTCGTTCCTCCGATGATCATGGTGAGTTGACTGCATGATCTAATCGTTCTTCGTACGCCTTGATTGTGTATCTGGGTTATGGATAAAAACTTTAGTTTGTCTAAAGTTCTTTCTTTGAATAATTTGAAAGAACGTTTGAAGGTATCGTTTAAATTTAAGATGGAAAGGGGATTCGGCTAATTGAATGCAGGAAACAGGATTTTAACTAAATTTCTTGTTTCCAGTTTAAATTTAAATTTCTGTCTGTAAGAGTGAGTATATTATATTTCTTGTGATAATAATGTTGCTAGTGTGGTATATTTATTTTCGTTATTTCAAAATATTAGGTAGATCGTGTAATATTGTATATAGGGGATACATTACCTGAGCAATTAGTTGAGTCTTTTTTATTAGGTAGTTTATTGATGATACTATGTCAGGTATCTTACAGTTAAATTTGACAACAATGGTTTAGACATCAAAATGTCTTTTAAACACAATCAAATTGTCAAGCAAAATATTTTTTATGACATAATAATATGGTAATATTCCTGCTTATAATCCTGCTTATGTAACATATCTACCTAGACTAATATTTAAGAACAGATTATTAAGGAGAAGGAATATTATTTAATTACGTACTTTTGAGTATAGAAATTCACTACAAATCGTAAGCTTTATTTAAAATACATTACCGCTTTCGATTACAATACAAACTGTAAATTTGTAAATCACTGATGATCACCTTGCTGGTATTAACGAATCATTTTTAATAAAACGTTCGATTTTGCTAACAATGCCTGCTACAGAGGAAGCCAGCCAGACCCATTTGAATGGAGACCAGCAACAGGCGCCCACAACGAACGGCGGCGATCACTGCCACGCCGATGACTCCGACACCAACGCTGCCACTACTCCCACCGTAGTTACCAATGGCGACCAGGAGACACCCGAGGAAGAAGAGGAGTCAGCCAAGGCCAACCCCTGTGACATCATAATTGTGAGCGGGAAGATGGAGGCTTGTCTTGCTGCCAAGGAGGCTCTCGTGCTCCTCGTGCCAATCTCTGAGGACGTGGAGCTGGCCAATGAGTTCCATCGGAATCTGATCGGTACCCGGGGTCGGGGTGTGCAGGAGATCCAACAGCGTTTCAATGTGAGTCCTATCGAGAGAGAGAGAGAGACCTTTTATATGATACTGAGATTGTTGGCTTGGTTATAATTTGAGATCAAATATTAAAATGGGGAAGTTAGCTTCCTTTAGTTTATTGAACATTTTAATTCTGATCGTTTCTTCTGTAGTTCTGAAGTGTCAGTCTATAAGAATATCATTTTAATGTGGAAACAGCAGTAACCTGTCGGATATAATACACGTATGGTTGTTGGTCCCCTTATTCAGGTGCAAATTAACCTCCCTGACGCGAACAAAAACGCGGACAGTATTGTCGTCAAGGGAACCCGGGAGCGAATTGACCTGTTCCGCACGGGTCTCGTGGACTACATCGCTCGCTGGGAGGAGGAGAAGCTGGACCGGATAGCTCGGAGCTACCAGGTCGAGTTCAATGTGCCCGTCCAGTATCACCGGTAAGTTGTTGGTGACGTACTTCGCTTAGATTCACAGACCGGTCTATGAGACCTATAGAATAGAGGCGAAACAGTTCGCTAGAAATGCGGATCTTTGTTGAAATCATTCAATCAATCAGTTTGAACTTAAGTTAGGCCTTGCTTTGTTATTTTTGGTGAAATATTTACAGTATAAAATCTATGAAACACTTTTTAATTAATCTACAAGCGAAAATGGCATTATAATATTATCTTAGAGTATTGTTATTGACATAACAATTATTGTCAGTGTGATGTTTAGAATTGTCTTGAACCAATATATTCATTTCTCACTTTTAATTATTCGTATTTGTCTATCTTAAATACTCGACAAATAATGTTACATAGCTTCACAATGTCGGTATTTCATTGATTGTACCATTGTTTTAAGATCTATCTACATACCCTACTTACCACACCTAGCAACTTATTATAAATAATGTACGTGTAAACCTGTAGCTATATGCAGGCATCACAGACTGCTTTTTCTCATATCTTCATGCTAACATGTTTATTTTACCCATTTCCTGGTACACTTATTTGATGTAATTATTGGCACATACTAGGAAGTCTAAATTACCCCAATAAATATATTTAATGAGTGAGTTTGTATCAAGTTTCAGGAGTTTTTATTAAATGGTATGAAAATATTCAATAATTAATTTTAAACCATCGTCTTAGAACTGCAGGTTTACAAAGCTAATAACATATACTCTTCTATGTATAATGTATTATATATATATATGCTACTGTGTACAAGATATCAGTGCTAAATAACACCATACTTTATTTATTGAGGTAATTCAGACTTCCCACTACAGTTACTCCATTAAGCCGATTGAAGCCAGGCTCTGACGTGAGCAGGACAGTTTAAAATAGCTGTCCCGGGCTCTTAAATCCAATATTCTTTGATTGTAAGGAATACTGAAGTATATATTATCTGAAGTGTGCTATTTTTATAATAGGTAGGGTTTCTATTCACGCTTGAGTAATTACCAGAGATACAAAGCTAGAAGTATTCCTGAATAATGAAATACCTACCTTGCGTATCTACCAACTTACCTCGAATGCTAAAATTGTTAAAATATTTCTTAGATATATACAGATTTTATTTATTTCTAATTAGATAATACACGAGTGCTTTATACTTTTGTAGGCATTGAATGATGTTAGCTACATATTATGTTATATATATATATATTATGTTACAGAAAATTATCCTATATTGGAAGTTAATAAAATAGTAAACCTTTCTAATTTATCTTTTAGTATTATTATTACTTCTGTTAAAGTACTGTTAGGCCTGTAAATGAGTCAAAGATTTTTCTACAATTATAATCCTATTTCGATAGATATAAAAAACTGTATTCGTAGTAGTTATAATTAGTGTGATGTCGATATTCTAATTATTGTTCTTTGGTTGAAATAACAGTTTTTTTATCACTGTTTTAATAACTTTCTATGTGTTAAAATGTATTTTTCTTTCTTAGTTTCAACCGTGTTTACGTGCAATTTAAGCTTATCGATTGTTATATTCATAGAGTTTAGCTGCCAAAACTTTGCAATGTGAAGGCACACGACACTAACCAAAAAATTATTACCTATATCTTATTTTTAGTACTCTAAATCTCTATCTTTGCAGCATAATTATCGGACAACGCGGTGCCACAATCAATGAAATTCGTGATAAATTTGGCGTGGTTATCGATATTCCCAGTTCCTCACTTGCCAGCAATGGAAATGGTAAATTACTTTCCTTTCTTTTCTTCCACATTCGAATTCCATCTAGAGTACTTTTTTATCTATTTGATGCCTAAATTATTCTTTTTTTGCAATTTACGCATTTTATGTATTTATGTATATTATCAGAATGAATCTTTTTTGACTGAATGTATCAATTTTTGAGCATTCATTAAATTTCCCTTTTATTTGTGACGACGTTAAAATGTTTAAATTCCCGTTTTTTAAAAAGAAATTTAATATGTAAGCTTGTTATCACATCTTTGAAATATCCGCACACATAACACTGCTTTAAGTAAGTCTATTTTGTTGAATTAGTGATTGCCTAGCAAAAAATAGTTTTAAGTTGGAAACTATACAAAATTTGAAAAGTCTCTCGCAAGCATGACACTCAAAAGGTGTAGTGGGTACCATTAGAATTAAACTAAACACAGTCTATATTAGAGATGTAGTAATTTAAGAATTAAACGAGATTCATGTATACTATTATTATATTGCTGTAATTTATATAAGTAGATATTCAGGTGTATATTTCATTATTATAACTTTAATGTATACGCGGCTACAACGAGCAGTTAGTTCTCTTTGATATTAATAATCTATTCGCAGGTGATTGTCCTTTCGTTTTAGGTGCAACAGAGACACCCGAAGGAGGAGATGAATCTGTAGAGGAAGGTGGCGCCGAAGAGACCAAAAACTCCGAACGCATTGTGGTTCGAGGCTATCAAGCTAAGGCTGAAGCTGCCCGTGATGAGATTGAAGCCTTGGTCAAGAAATTGGAGTCCTATGCGAGAGAGGAAATAGTCATTCCTAATGAAGTAAGAGTCATCTTCATGTTCACCTACCTAGCAGTACGCAGTTTTGGCCGCTTGCTTGTTCTATAAATGGTCTTAATCTCGATCTATTTTACTTTCGTTGACATATTTGGTATATTTACTTTGTTTTATTAATATTTCTGATTTTGTAGATTCTCTACTTATGATGTGTATCAGTAGTGTAACACTTAATAATGTATATAAAAATATTCGTTGGTTCATTTTAATTTTTCACTATTATGTGACCATGCTAAATTATTGAACTATAACTAATTTTAAGTCTTGAATGTGAAGTTTGTAATTTTTTATTTATATTTTTCTTCGAATAAAGTCATTATATTCTTTAGTTTGTAATAACTTTATTAATTTAATATTGTGATTAGAAGTCGAAATTGTACCGTTTATCGTAATGTACCTAGAAATTTAAAGAAAATTGTCGTTAAAGATTGGTGATGTTATGCATTTTCTATCTGTTGTCGTATATAAGAGTTCATATATTAAAATTTGAATGCGTTAATGTTTATTTGGGCAAACGTTAAAGTTGTTAGAATCCTTCACGGGATAAAATAATATTTTTTACCGGCTTAAAAATCAACTATTTTTTTGTTCTTATTAACTCTACTGTGCTGTGGTAAATCTTTTATTGTAATTAAAGTTGATGCAATTTTAGAAGAGCTAATTTTTCGTCACTGGCGCAAACTAACTTTGATGTATTGTCTAACAACATGAACTATGAACTATCGCCAGGTCCACTCCCGATTGATTGGGAACCGGGGACGAACCCTGCGTAAGATGACCGAGGACTTCTCTGTGGAGATCACCTTCCCAAGCCGTGATGCCGCCGGAGACGCTGCCAATGTTGTCCTAGTTGTGGGTGAGGCGGAGAATGTCGACCGCGCCTGCGACTTTATAATTAACCGGGCCAACGAGATGGTAAGTCCTCTGACCTACTCTCGTCTACTATGTACTCCATTAATTGTCGAATCCTTGTTGCTCGTATTATATGTCCATTTCTAAGTTGACCGCTGAAAATAATGATCAAATAATCAGTAGTAATATGTGAATTGACTTCGAGTGTTAACTATTTCAACTAAGTACTCTGTTTGCTTTTTATAATTCGTTTTACAGCATGAATTTGTTTGTTATGAATGTCGTTATTTGAAATCGTTATTTTCAATGCTTTACATGTAGTTATGGTAGACAGAATATTAGTATCAGCATTGCCTAAGAAGTGTGTTAAAAACCGGTTGATTATATGTATATATATCTTAATTTTAATTCCAATTAGTTTTACGCACCATGGACTCTGGGGTTCAATTTTATTTTGTAATATTAAAGACGCTGAGACTAGTTTTTTTTTGTCGTGATTAAAATTAAGTGCTATATCAGTATTCTTCATTCAGGCATCTCCCAAGGACATGCCTTAGACGTATATGCTTATATTAGCACTGCCATGCCAGTAACTATGCTCCCTCCACATACCTCGATGGCTCAGATGGAGGAGATTGAGGAGCACGCGGAGACCTACGGCCCCAAACCCAGCGCCCCTGGTGGTGGACATGGCGGTGGCCACAAGAAAGGCCGAGAAAGTGGCCCCGGTTACGTGGTCTCGGGTGCACCCTGGGCGGCTCCAGACACATCTAGCACTCTCGACTTCCCGTCCATTGGTGGTGAGAACGCTGACACCCCCAGCACCACTAAGCCACAGTCTTTCGGCTCGTCCTGGGGTGCTGGCAAACGTCCTGCCACTACACGCCATCACCATAACTAACAGTTAGTAACGACGACAAATATGCTTGCTCAGCCTCGCAGCGCTATAAACAGCCTCCGGGCCTTGCCTTTTACCTTTCTCTCTCTCTCTCTCTCTCTCTCTCTCTCTCTCTCTCTCTCTATTTCTGTCTCTTGTCTCGTTCTTCATTTCCTTTCATTCACCTGGTTTGCCTTACTTTCAAACATACGACAAGACTTTCACTTGACACACACACACACACGCGTACCACACCCCACCCTCTGCATACCGACCCCACCCTACCCTATTTATTGTCTCAACTACCCTGTACCTTTCCCAACATAATATTAGTCTATTTTTCGTGTCTACAGCATTAATTTCTTCGACTTGAATAATTGTGTGAGGTGATTCCCCCCCCCCGCTCCATTGACCCTGCATTCAGCCATTTTACTTCTCACCCCTCCCTTCCCCATCTTTCCATTATAACCAGTACGACATATTACTTATTTGGTAATAATAATATTATTATTATGTTTACATCCATACACGTATAATATGTATGAGAAGGACGTTAGCATACAACAATTTATTGACCTTGACAAAAGGGGCAGTGTGTTAATTAGCTACTTTTCCCTCCCAAAACTCTCAATTTGTGACGACATGTACCTAGCGACAACATTGATCCCTCCCGACTTCAAGTTGACTTTTAGCCCGACGCCCACGTGAAACTGCTGCCATTGCAAAAATCTGTATTTTACTTCATAACTCTACTCTCTTCCTTTTTTTGTTGTTGTTTTTCGATAATTTTTATCTTCGTATTATTGAGGTAAATATTTGTTAACCCCCCCCTCCTCTCCCCCCTCTCCTTCCCCTCAAAAAGTCTCGGCCTCATTCCCCTTGCAATGGACTGTGTAATATAATCTATTTACCGCACACCGCATCATAAATCATCATTTTTGTAAGAAGCCTCGCGTAAGCCACTTTATTGGCTCTGCTACACTTTTAAAAGAAATCGGACCCTCCTAGTCACACAAGAAATACCACAGATATAATAATTTTTGTAAAAGGTATGTTTACGCGATATGACTATTTTTACATGCGCGCACGCACTTACAGGTGTATATTATTACTATTATCAACCCAGTCAGGCTCAATTAGATGTGTTTTTTGCCTGGCTTTCTTTTTCTCTCTCCCACTGCCCTCTCTAATTTTATCGTTCATGTTGACGGATTTGGGCACTCGTTTCATCATTAACTTTATACATACATTGAAAATTTATTGATTGAATTGATCTTCTTTTTTTATCAATGGTTTGGTTCCTCTTTTCTCTTCCCCTCCCCTCTCCATCTCTGCCTTCTCTCATCCTTCCCTCCCCTCCTTCCCATGTTATTGATCGATTAATCTGGACTGTAAAGCGTCTTCTCTATTGTTGACCATACTGACTACTGATTTTTTCCTTCTCTTAAACTCTCCCCTTCACTCTCTCTCTCGCCTCATCTCTCTACTTTCTTTTCTTTAGTTTCCCAAACAATTGGTCGATAATTCTTCCTGTGCCACAATTTGTCGCTTGTGCGTATGACGTGCTGATGCAAATTGATAAGAAATACACTTTTGAAAGTATAATAATATGTATTTGCTTTTTGTTTCTTTGGGTATTTATTATTATTCTAAGTAATAATATATTTATAATTCATTCTTTCTTAATATACTTGGAAGACAAATAATCGCTGTTTTTCTTTTTGTAAATATTATATAAAAAAATTGAAAAAATGATTTTTCTATATATATATCATTTAATCTGAATATTATGATTCTAATTTTTGTATATAGTTAAACATACCAATAATCGCCTTCGTAAATTGGACGTTCTTTTTTTGACTCAATTAGGAAGTAAAAGATTAAATGGTTATATTTCCATCGATTTGTGTTTAGTAGCTTTTGACTGGTGTGCTCTAAAATACTTATGTATCAATTTATAACATTTCAGGTGAGGTGCATTGAAAGTCCCTTTTAGTCATCGACATTGCAAACTAAATTTTTTGTAGCATGTTGAAATAAATTTGTTTTATATAGATTAATTATAAGGTAAAAACAAAACTCTTGGTTAATTTATCCGCAAAAACGCTAAAGAATATTCATATAGTAAAGAATATAATATTAATGGATCATTTGAAATATATTTGGATGCTTACAATAATTATTAGTGTATGTATATAGGTAGCTCAGTTAGTCGAAACGAGTTTACATAAAGATGAAATGGATTTTTTGTTTGAAAGTTTTGACCGGAATGTGACTAATATATATTATTAAACAAAGCTTGTTCAGCGCTTCTTGTATCCGAGATGTTTGTCAGAAATCTCTCGAAGGAAACAATATTAAATCCGAACACCGTTAAGAGGCAGTGGTTGAAAGATAGGCGAAACTCGACATAACATTTAGGATATTAAGTATTATTGAAGAATGCTCCTGATTGACACAGAAGAAGTAGGCAATAAGCTACAAATTTTTACATACTATCATGCAGAGAACTTTGGTGGAAAATCAAACAAATTGGTTTGTTTATGTATGCGTTGCTTAGCAACTAGCTGTAGTTTCGAATTATGATTACTTCTGTTATTTTACCAAAATTCCAAGCTTCTTGCCTCTAGTTCGTTTAAATTTACAAATTAGCTAATAGTAAAATACCCAGTGGCATTAATATTTATTAAATGTCCAAAAATCAAATATATGTGTAACCTAAATATAATATTGACGTTATACATACATTATATATAGCATAAGTCGGACAATTTGCTAATGGAATTCGGCATAATAATAAGTTCGATCGTTGAAATTACTATTAACCCTTTTTTTGTTTTTAGTATAAAGCTTTATAGTAAATGTTTTGGCATTTAAGAACGGAATATAGATAATAATATAGTTCTTCTTTAGATAATCAATCCCAACTACCACATCGATACCACGAAAAACGATTTCGTAGTTAAATGTTTATTACGATCACACTGCATTTCAATTTTACCGTGAACTGGTAGATCATCTGGCAATCTAAAGTCTTCAAGATAGCATTAATTTCACATAATTCTCCCTTGAAACCTTTTAGCTTATTCAATAATTTTTACTACTAATATTATTTACTTCCCTGCCGCTATCAACTAAAATCTGAACGGATACACTTTTACCATACGCTGATCGCCGGATGATACAACTGAACTGATTTTAATGACTAGGTACCCACTTCAATCAATTTGCAATCCTTTACCTCCCTTACACTTGCACTAGGTGGATCAATCATAGCACCGGATGCTAGTTTCCAGACTGATATTTATTTTAAACTTAAGTAAAGTTGGTGACCAATTGGCAATTCATGGCTATTTTGCAGACGCTGAATAAAAATAGTCCATCGCTGATTTAAGGAATAGTCGTATATTTGTTTTTAAACAAAAGACAGATTAAATAAATTCTGATTGAGGTTGATTTTACCGCATCGAGTGTTTGCCAAATTGAGGACAGATCGATAATCTTTGTTTGGGCGTGATTGATCAATTAAAATCTTTATTTGGGCGTGATTGATTTTTTTAGCGATGTTAGATAGTCCTGTTTTTGATGAATTTTTATTGGTTTAAAGATTTAAACGTCAATTTTGTTTTAAAATGCTGGTTTGATTTAAACAGTTAATTAAAAGTTAGACGCAGAAACTGGCAGATGAATGAACGACAAACTAGGCACTGTTCGAAATTTCGATATCTTTGATTTAGTTATTGGTCCTTTCATTTCCAAATCGAACACTTCAGGAGGATCATTCCATCTCCTGTGATGGTCGTAATTCATCCGTTCCATGGGTTGTTGATTGAGTCTTGGCTGCCATTAATACAGGACTTTGATTCCTTCTCACTGGCAAATATCTACTGTTCCCATAATTACTTGTCCTATACTTTCTTGTCTTGGAGGTGGAGACCTAGATCGTTTTCCTTCTTCATTCAATAGCTTTTTCATCATCTCTTTTATATCCTCCTTTTCGGACTGCATTTCTTTCTTCCAACTGTTACTCCGATCGATTCCAAGTGGTGGCAATAGGCTTGGGGGATACTTTTATATATTATATAAATTAACGCTAATATACGTTTTTTGGCTTACTGTTTTGTTAACCATAGAGTATTAACTCTTATTGATTTCATATGCATTGCGTTGTAAATCTTCGTCATTATAAAATCGTTTTATTTTAA